>JBBMKD010000170.1:3032219-3065721 GCA_037834095.1 Argya squamiceps
ATGGATGGATGGATGGATGGATGGATGGATGGATGGATGGATGGATGGATGGATGGATGGATGGATGGATGGAGGCTCTTGTGGAAAGGCCAGGATGTTACTGAGCTGGGGTGGAAAGGCAGTGATAGTGATGATTGTACCAATATGGACTTGGAGCCATGCAGATATTCTGATGGACCTTCAAATGTTTTGGGCAGTTCTGTGGTGTTTGCAACTGTCATGAAAAAACCCCACTCATTCCTTGTAACTGAACTGGTCCATGTGCCAAAAAATGAGGCAGTCTCCTTCATTTATCCTTGTTCTGTGCTGGTTGGAACTCATGTTGCAACATGATGAATTAATTGTGTCTTACAGTGCCACAGGTTGGCTGCACCAAATTGGCTGAATGTAAAATATTTCCATGCAGTAATTACCACAGCTTTGTTCAAAAAGGCTTTTCTGCATAGGATATGATGTATAGATGACTATAAGTAAAGAAAAAAAAAGAATATTAATACATTATTTTTAAGGAGGGAAAGCTCACATGGGAAGCAGAATTACAGTGCTGATCAATAATGGACAGAGATAATGCAGGACGAAAAATTCAATAAAAATCAGTTTTGGCAAGAGAGAGAGGCAGAGACAACACAGCAAAGTGTTACAGACAGTGATGTGGATGTTGAAAATGAGACAGTGAAGACATAAACAGTTGTAGGTGTAAATATGCAGGTTTTGAATGTGGAGCAATCAGAGTTTTGAGTTAAAACTCCATCTCACCTGGGCGAGAATTGGTGAGTGTATGAATTCATCCTTACACGGACAGAAGCAGGGAATAAAGAGGACTCTGTCTCTTTGAAGCATTTGGGATGCACTTTGTGGTGGTGGAGAATAAAAATAAGGAATTTCAAAGTATCATTATGATTAAATGAATGGAAGTAGTATGGTAAGGTTTTAATTAGCAGCTTAATTTACAAAATGAAACAACAAATACAAAACTACAGAGGCGGGGAGGTTGTTTGGAGGTTTTTTGTTTGCTTTAAAAAGGGTATTTTCTTTCCCACAGTTTGGGCTACAGATGGGTCTCAGGGGATTTGCTTTCTGACATAAGGGAGATATTCAGGCTTTCAGATTTCATTACCACTTTCTTCATTATTGTGCCTTGAGGAGCTATAAATAACACATGGCTAATTTGTGAATATGGCACGTTCCAGGGGATGTGTGTATTTTAATCAGGGCACCTTCTGACATTTGGTAATTGGTTTACAGATTTGTTATATAATTTCATGAGTATTAAGTTGCTAAGAGGAAAAAAATCTAAATTTATGTGATCTAAAATCTGCCCTCATTGCACCCTTACAGCAGCTGGGCTCCTTCCAGGTCTAACTGAGGACAGATTTTAAGTCAGCAAGTACATCAACTGGCATCTATTTTTTCATTTCTTACAGTTTTAGTAAAGCAGTAGTTACATTCTTTGCAACATCTTTCTTTTAATTAAAAGTTTTCTCCGTGTGTGTGTGTACATCACTAAACAGCTCTTAAGATGTAGTCAGATGTTGTCTAGTGAGAAATGAGGTTTTGTTGGAAGGTGCATGTTTGTTATTGGGGTATGTTTTGGCATGTTAGAACAAGTCACATGCCACTGGCCTATCTGCATCTGGGCACTGAGAACATCTGCAGGCAGATGCTCATGTACTCCCCTTCCTTAGCTCACCATCCCAAATTAGCTTTATTTCCAAAACCAGTTGGCTCTCAGGCTGCCTTGTAGTTCTGCTGCCCTCGAGTCTGGGCATCCACTCCTTGGAAAGGGGGTGGGGAGTGATTTGAGGCTTTGTGTAAGAAGAACCACCTGTCTGAAATAATGACATGTGACATGGATTAATAAGGAATATTGTCTTCTGTTTTTTTATTACAGGAATCAGAAGTACAGAAAAATTGAAAATTTACCTGATTTAAAATTTTAGTTGTTACTATTTGTTTTCTGTTTTGCACAAAAGAAGACATACCTGTCTGCATCTCCAAAGTTACCTCTTTTTCCTGGCTGTACCAGTTGCCACACGGTGTTTAGGGAAGCTGCAAACTGGGAAATGTTTGAGCTGCAGCTGCCTGAGCTGTGGCTGCTCATTTGTGTTACTGCTCACGGGATAAAGACAGTGTGTGCCCAACAGCAGCATCGGCCAGGAATGTCTGCCAGGGAGCAGCCAGAGGCACGAGAGCAGCTCCTGGCACAAAATTCCTGCCTTTAATTTACCTAACCGCCAAAAATGGGCCCTGCTTTGGAGCAGGCCATGGGTCACTCCGCCATGTTGTGTCAGGGTGTGGGGTCACTCTGGAATTTTGTGTTAGTCTGTGGGTCACTCCATTTTGGGCAAGGGCATGAGGGGGGCATTCCACCATTTTGTGGCAGGGCATGGGGCACTCTGCCATTCTCTGTCAGGCTGTGGGGTCACTGTGCCCTTTTGTGTCAGGCTGTGGGTCACTGTGCCATTTTGTGTCAGGCTGTGGGGTCGCTCTGCCATTTTGTGTCAGGCCATGAGTCACTCTGCCATTTTGTGTCAGTCTGTGGGGTCACTCTGCCATTTTGTGTCAGTCTGTGGGGTCACTGTGCCCTTTTGTGTCAGGCTGTGGGTCACTGCACCATTTTGTGTCAGTCCATGAGTCACTCTGCCATTTTGTGCCAGGTCATGGGGCAATCTCCTATTTTATGTCAGCCTCTGGGGTCAGTGCACCATTTTATATCAGGCCGTGGGTCACTCCGCCATTTTGTGTCAGGTGTGGGGTCACTCTGCCAGTATGTGTCAGGGCGTGGGGTCACTGCCCAATTTTGTGCCAGGTTCTGCAGTCATTCCACCATTTTATGTCAGGGCCTGGGTCACTCTGCCACTTTGTGTCAGGGCATGGGGCACTCCGCCATTTTGTGCTCAGTCTAGGGGTGGCTTCGCCATTTTGTGTGAGGCTCTGGGGTCACTCTGCCATTTTGTGTGAAGCTCTGGGGTCACGTTGCCATTTTGTGTCAGCCCATGAGTCACTCCATCATTTTTTGTGTGGACAGAAGCTGAATAAGGCTCAAGGGGTGAGATGTCTTGTAAGAGTTAGAACATCCTAGAGATACTTCCCTGGCTTCCTTTGGCACACACCCCCCATGGTTTTGTTTCCAAAGTGATCTAACATTATTTACAAGTGCAAATCTACAGTTCCCGTAACTTTTGGATTTGAATCCTGGTCTGTGAACAGGGAATAGCATGGCCTAGAAACTGAAGTAAGGTCCATAAGCTCCTGGGAACCTGCACAGAGGTGTATGGGCACTGGGGAATTGTACCCTTCATATTGTGAGCTGTGGATAATGGATAAAATCCGACAGTTGAGGGGGAGGGGGCAGGAAAGATCAGCCTGGATCTGGAATTTTAGGACTTCTGTACTTCTGTTACATTTTTCAAGTTGTTCTACTTAACCAATGCAGTACTGGCATATTTAGAACTGATGCCGAGTAAAACAGAAATATGGTAGAAGTCCACTAAAACCTTGCAATTGCCTCTTCCTGATTTGGGTCTAGTTTTGTTGCAGAAAGATCCAATCATCCCAAGCTGCAGCACTGAGTGCAAAGGTGAGATTTGTCTGCCTGGCCAAATGTCCCTGTTGTCTGTGCATGGCTCTGACTGCCCTGTATGCTGAAGAGTACAGCCACCTGTGGCTTGTTTTGACATTAAAAATGCCCACCATGTTGCCATCTGTCACTGCAGCATGGAGTGAGGCAGTTTGGGCTGTAAGGAGGCTGGCTCAGAGCAGGCAAGGTACTAAAATTTTGCCTTTCCTTTCCAGAGCTTCACCTCTGGTGGCATGTTGAAAACCCTCAGAGGCTCCAGGTTGTATTTGCCTTCTGCAGAATGCTGTTGGAATTTTAGGACATTTTACATCAGTGTATCTATCACTAGATAGAGCCAGGAGGAGTGATGAGGATGCCTGGGATACTCATGTTGCTGTGGGGGCAAGGACACAGAAGGAGCTCTCTCATTCCCACAAGGAATGTGAGTGACTGTGGTGCTGTGCAATATTGCCCAAGAAAAGTCACAATTACTTTCAGGTTGCTAGGTGGAGATCCTTGAATGTGTCTGGAGCCTATGGCTTGGGAACAAATGATATTTCTGCAGGGTCTGATGGGGTAACAGCTCTCCTGCTGGGCCAAGCTCCTGGCTTCTCCTGCTGAATTCGGGAGCCAGTCCTGCTCCCTTGGACTGAAGTGTGGTACAGCCCTGCCAGCAGTACGTGAGGCCATCAGCTCTCCCATATCCTGGTACATATGGGCACGTGGGTCTCTTCCCAGAGGCTGTTTCTCCTGTGCCAGGCAGACAGGGATTCACTCAGGCTCCCTGTGATGTGGTTCTTGCCTGGGGGAGGCCATCTCCTTCAGAAGGTGCTTCATCTGGAGTGCAGACAGGCCTGTTTTGAGCATGTCATTATTATACTGGCACTTGGTTCCTACTCACAGTGTTGTGGTTGGTTTTTTAATGAGTCCAAAGAAATTCCATCCAAAAAAATCAGTCTGGGTTTTCTCTTGAGGAAAAGGCAGTATTGATAACAATGCTTTGCAAACAGTTTTTTGTCAGTTTTTGTGATCTTTGAAGATGTCCAAGCAGTCACTGAGGGGTTATGCTAGGCTGGCCTCAGCTATACAATGCTGTAACTTGAAATTTTTTACTGCATATGGCCATAAAATAGAGACTTTCCTATGAAGTAGATTAAGGAGGATCTTTGAGACTTGCATTCAAAGAACAGCTCTTCCAGAAGGTGAGCATTAACAAGATGGTAGTGTCACATTTTCATGACAAGGTTCTGACTGAGCAGATCATTAGACAGAAAGGATCAAAGCTACTTCCTCATGTTACATTTCAGGTGGACCGTGAGGGTGTCACTGGCAAAAAAGCTCAAGTAGAAAACTTCACAGGAGGGGAAAACTCACTCCTCCCACCTCTCTGTCCTCTGAGATTTCCTTCCAGTGAGTCACAAACTTGTGCAGTTTCAAAGGAGTTATGTTTTAATCCAACTGCTAGGGCTGATACAGCTCTGATGAGAGACTTGGACATCAGAAGAGATGTTGGCTTTCCTTCATTGCTGGTAAGCAAGACCCAAACACCACATTAAACAATTAAGTGTTTAATTCTTACTGGCTTTCCAGTAATCTCCTTGGTCTGGAATTGCTTTTGTTTTTTTGTAAGGGTTACTTATCTAACAAAAAAGAATAAATTGACTAAAAATTTTTAGCCACTGCAGTAAACCAGGAAATCTTACTATGGAAATTTTACTAAAGTACCTTGGTAATTTATTTAATTCCAATTTATTCCCTTAATTAAAAATTCTAAATTTTACCAAACTAGAAAGCTGATTTAATGTGTAAACCTCCTCTGCTCTGTGTCTACTGGTAGGACATTCCATTGCTTTCTTCCCTGGATACAGAATCTGTAACCTAGAGCCCGAGGGCACAGGGAGCTCTTAGATCCTGATCTCAGGGTGTTCTGCAGGCAAGAAAGACCCTTCCACTGCTTGATGAAATCTGCTGGACTTGTTGGATTGCCATTACTCACCTTCACCTGCAAGTGGGAGCCAGCTCCTTGTGCAGCTCAGAGAAAGCAAGAGCTGCACCCGAGCTAAATGTTACACAATAGGATCGTAAGGCATGTATCCAAAGCGCTGCTCTAACTTTTTACAGATACTCCAGCACGTTTGAAGCATTTGACAGAAAAGAATAGGCAAGGGCAACAATGATTGATCCATGTTTTTAAGAAAAAAATTGAAGCCATATTTCCACCGGGGGCTTCAGATGGACATTGATGTATTTATCGAGAAAGAGCCCACGAGCTCCAGCCTCTGCATCACTAAAAATGTAGCCTGCTGCAAGAATTTACAGCTGTGATGGAAGATTCATAGCTGCTCTCTTTATTTATTGGAAACATCCCTTGCAGCTGAGTAAAGGCATAAATATGAAATTAAATCACAAAAACTACTTTGAAGTAGTGCTAAGGGTACTTTTTAAGCCTGCGGGGCCAGGACAACTTAAAACTAATGTTGAAACACAATTGAGATGAACAGTATTTACTGATCCATTATTCCATCCCTTTACATCTAATATGTAAAATCACAGATTATTGGAGACCATTTGCTGTATTCTTCTATGTAATGCTTTACAGGAGGACTCAAGGGCAGCACGTTAGATAAAGGTGCGTCCATGAATTTCTGTCTCTGTGATTTATAGTTTTCATGTCACTGTAAAATTATTTTTATGGTTTATTTTACCAGCACATGGTGTGAGAGAACTTTATATGCTCTTGAAAAATAGGTTCAGAAACAACAACAGGCTGTGATAGGAGTTCTTTGAGGCATAGATAGAGGTGTGAATGCCAGTATTAGGTTAATATTCTTTGTCCTTTTAGGTCACTGCTGCTATTTGAAGTGGCCACAACTCCACGGGCCAGGGAGCATGGGAGAGCAGGGCAACCAGGAGAAAGGGGGGTGAAACACAACCACCCCCAGGAGCAATTAGTGTTAATGTGTTATTTTGGATAATGATGATCCATAGTTTCTGCATAGCAAGTTTTCAATCTCTACATCTTGTAGCTCCTTATCTCAATTTTGCAGGTCGCAAAACTGATTAATTACACTAGCAGCAGTAGTATAATTAGTGCTGATTATTCTCTGAGCTTTTTCTTCTTTAATCATCTGTTTAATTGGAACTAAATCCCTATTTATCAAATAGTGTAGGTTTTAGCATCTGAAGACAGTGGATTTTGTTTAAGTCTTTCCACCTTGAACTCAGGCATTGTTTTAAAGCTTTGGGAATATTTCTGTGGGATTATGCTGATTATAACTGGATCAGGCTTTGGCATTTTTTAGTATCTGGTCATTTGTCAGAGGTTTTGATGTTATAGTGAGCACTTTTTTTATAAAGCTAGGAAAAAGAAATGAAGAATAAACAGACTGGCAACTCTTATAAATGACCTGCCATATTTACACTGTTCCTCCACAGCAGCATCTGTGTGAGATGCTGAGGGAGAACACTTTGTTGACCAACCTGGAAAAGTTTGAATTGTCTTGAATCAGGATCTGTCAGAATAAAAGAAAATACATGGAAGCAATATGTGACTGTTTTCCAAAACATAAATGCAAGAAAATCTGAAGAAATAAGGACTGTACCATACTTGTGCATGAGGTGCTCTTTGCATTATCACAGCGTGGTTATGTTGATGTGCAGTGACAGGACCAAACAGAAAACAAGTAACACCAGGAGCAGTGGTGGAATGACATAAGAAAGAGATGCAAGTCATGTTTGCTTCACCCTGAATCTTCTACTAGGTCAGGAGGTGCTTGTTCTTACCCTTCATTCAGCTTCTGCTGGGGCCTTCTGCTTCCCTCCCCTCTCCTACCCCACACAAACTGCTGTAAAAATAGCTACTAATGATGATGAATAGGTTTTTTTCTATTTTAAACCCCCTCAATATGAAGATCTTTCTCCTTCTATCATTCTCTAACTACTTCAAAAGTCAATGTAATTCTCTGTAATTCACAAGCTCTGGGCATTTTGCCCCTTAGGATCTTTTTCCTTCATCATTTTGGTAGCTGCAGCACATCTGGTCTGAGTGAAAAGGAGCACAAGGGAGAAAAGTCCCCTCTTGATCCCACCCCAACCCATTTCTAAGGTAAGGGACCTGCTGCAGATCTTCATTGGTTTGTCACACTGATTGGAACAGGAAATATTTGGGCTGTGCCAGGACCCTTTCTGTAGCTGTAACCCACAGTGTCTCCACAAGCTCCTGCCAGCAGTGAGGCTGTGCAGCACCTCACACTCACACCCAGGCCCTTTGCAGGCAGTTCTTCACCCACTGGCCTGGTCCTGTGCAGCTGTGCATCTCCCATGTATTTGGGCTGCATTTAAACTGGGTGGTTAAGGATTCTCATGATTCTGCCACTAAGGATGTGCTTAATCTTTCCTCTGTGTGGAAAAAAAATCATTTTTTATATGGTGACTCATCTTGATTTGACATTTCCATATGCTGTTGATTGCTTATTTAAGTTGCATTAATGTAAAATGTTGAAGTTTGGTTTCAGTGACATTATTGAGTAGGGGTGGTGCATTACTTGTAATATATGATGTGTAACTGCACTCCCTGCAGATTTAGCACATATTAATTTTTACTAGAGAAGAAATACTTGCCTGATGAACAAGTTTATAGTGAGAAAGAAGTGCTTGTTTTCTAGTCATGATCTTGTGCTCTTTTCCTTCTTATTTTCCCTGACTGTAAAGCTTCACTCTTTGGTGTAACTGCAAACCAAAAGCCCACGCTGTGATTCTGGCCCATTGAAGTCCTGACTCTGAAATCTGAGTTCACTTCTCAGGCTGATGTCTCTCATCAGGTCATTGCAGAGAAAACAGAGAGCAGTGAGATGTGAAAACAAACAGAAGACAGTTCACATGTAGCCTTTTTTTTTTCCTCCTGACCTTCCAAATCTATGATGCTGCTGTATTTTAAAGGACAAGCTGCAAGAGGCACCTAAAATGACATCATTATATTCTATTAGCCTTTTATATAATTTTTCTAATATTTCTAACCTTTCCAATTGCAGTAAATTTACCTGGGCTTTGTTGTGTTTTGAGGGTTTCTATTAGATTTTACGTAAAACTGTAATAACTCCTTTAGTTGTGTTTGTTCCTGCTACAAATACCATTTCATGGTCACCTGTTTTACTCCTTCCCACAGCTGGCAGCACGTGAAACACAGGCAATACCCTAAAACACCTCCATCCTTACCAGTGGCTTAAAATGCTGGAGAAAATGAGTATAATTTATAGCAGAGTCCTTTTGGTTTTGCTGATAGTTTCTAATTTAAGTTTTGAAAGTCCTTATGGCTGTAGCAGTGAGGAATGCTTGGCAGGATGTGGGTTACGGATAGCTGGGCAGGTATTTGTTCCTGTCATGTGTAAAATGAGGCCAAACATGCAGCAAATGCAAACATGAGAGTATTGAGCTGTCTCCTGGCTCGGGGCGTGCACTGAATGCAGAGTGTGGGGCACAGGCACACCTTATCCCTGCATCCATCTCGGCTGCCTGGTGCCACCAAAGTGGGAACAAATTCAAAGGGAAACAGCCTGTTCCTCAGCATCAGCTGGGGCCTGCAAGCACAGGTGGAAGAAAAAAGTGATAGCAATCTATCTGCCTAGGAAAGGCAAAAATAAGAAAACTATTGATTTTTTAAAATCATTAGAATCAGTAATGGATCACTTCCTTGTGAGAAATGACCCGTCCTCCTCCTTTCCAATCCCGTTACTTTTGTAATGAGTTTTTATTAGGTAACCTATTTTCTGTAAATGATAGCCCAGATTTCTCAACAGACATCAAACCAGCTTCTCAGTAAGAATATTTGTTTAATTATTTATTTCTACTTGGAAAACATGCACTTTGCAGTAAAGCCAGAGTTGTAAGGGAAGTTATATTTAAAACAGAATTATGGACATAAAAATGTTACTTGCAAACCTTGGTTAGGTTTTCTTCCTTGTTGTACAAAGAGTTCAACTTAAACCTCTTAAATCTTTCCCATTTAGGACTTGGTGGCAAAGTCCATTGGTGAGGTGGTGAAGACACTACTGGGTTTAATTCTGAGGCTGATGGGGTTTAGCTGCCTCTGGATAAGTCTGTGAATTCCTTTGCATCTTCCTATGATTTTACAGTTTATCTCTAGATCATTGGATTTCTCATTGGGGGTAGGGGGGTTACATTTAATACCTTTGGCTACTTCTGTTCTTCCTGGTCAAATACTTCACTAAACCTCTGTTTTCTAGTCCTTTTTGGGTAGCCATCAGAGCACTGTGAACTATTGTGCTCAAAATACCAGCATTAACAATAACTGACAGAAGGACAACTTCTGAAAGAGTGACAGCAGATGGATTTGTTCTCAGCCTAGAGCTTTGAAATAATTTTTACTGTTCTGCAAATAATTCTGGCATTATACATAAAAATGGTCACAAAGCATGCTGTGTTTTATCAAAGGTGCAGGATGTTTTTATTATATTAATGTACAGTTTAATGAGAGAACCCTGAAATAGGATCAGTCCCATTAATTTGTAAAGCTGCATTCTGTACATTGTTGGCTCTGGAAGAAAAGTAGAACAGGTTTAGAGCTGATCTTTTACCTGGACACCAGATCCCTTCTTATGCTTAGTGCTGGTATAAATCACAAAAGGTTTGGGGGGTTTTAGGTATTGTTTTCAATCCACTATTTACTATACCCTGATTACAAGGACTATTTGGAATTACACAGATACATACACATTCATATACCACCTTCTCTCAATGCTTCACAGCTTGGTATTTCATTATTTTAATTGTTCTTACTGCATGTGTAAGGAGAATCATACAGATGAGGAGTTCAGCTTTGATCCATATTGGCTATGGCATCAAAATCTCCTTCCCTCAATTCCCCATTTCAGTTCATACAACTGAAACTATGTTTATTCTTTAGTAGAGCAGAGTAACCAAAGCACTCTGAGTATGTGTATGCACAGTTTGCTTTGCCCTGAGCTCAGATATGTTGTGCTGTGGTAATGTTTTATGGTGTTAAAACAATTTCTTTATCTGATGGGATTCCTGTAGGATATCCTGCAGGATAATAACTAGGCTGGATAATTCAATCCAATCACTGGAAGTCTAAAGAAGAAGACAAGAGGATGCAGTTGCTGAGCAAGGGTGTCCATCCTGGGCAATGTTTGTGGATGGTTCCAGTAGCATGGTAGGATTCAAGGGCCCATGGTAGCAAAAAATGAAGCATGCCACTTCAATCTTATTCCAGGTTTCTGTAGGATCCTGGCATGGCTTTAATGTTTTTATTGAAAGGAGACCATAACTGTGACACAGGGAATTGCTACTGCTGAATTTTCATATTATCCAGAGGGTGCCAACAAGGGACATTGAACAGATACAGTGTCCTCAGAACGGATGAACTAAGAGAGTAAAACTTTATTAAATAAAGGACCTAAAATATTTTGTCTAACAAAGATAGTTTTGTGGAGTTGGAAAGTCCCAGCCTCTAATTCCCACTACTAAGAAGCTGAAGAATAATTACCAGCTGACCAGCAAATTCTCAACACGAGATAAATTCTTGGGTTTGTGTATTTCCACCCTACCCCTGTGTCCTCCCTTACCAGATGTAGAAACCATCATGCAGTGAAGGGGTTTGGTCCTGCTCTGCCCTGTCCTGTCCTGTCCTTTCCTCTCCCCTGGCCTGTCCTCCTTATGGAGCAGCTGTCCCTTAATGCCCACGTGGATGTGATCCTAAGGATCATTCCTGCCCGAGAGCCAGGGAGAGGTGAGTTCCAGACTGGAATGAAGTCATGGTACACAACTGTGCAGGAGGACTCTGACATGATTTTAGAAGAAAACAAGATTGTTGGATGTGAACTTTACAAAATGGACATGGAGGATCAAATTAAGGGGAAGCTGCAAAGGGCAGTGCAGCTCAAAGGGTGACCCTGGCCCGTGGCTGAGGGAGGGGTCAGGCAAGAGCTTCATGAGCAAGTGAAGTGGGGGGAGTGTGATGTCAGAAGATGAGAAAGGTCAAAACAATCCATAACTTCAGTTCATGGCTGCTTATGCTGGAAGAATAATGCCTAGTGACCATGGATAGTCACAGCATGGATTTGCTGCAGCTCTTGGGAGAACCTGGGATTGACCAGCTTGCTCTGCCTCACTGCAGGGTTGGTCCTCACAGAGCCTCCCAGGCTGGCTCCAAGCTGAGTATTGTCCCCTGCAATCTAACAGGTGAAGACTAAACACCTACAAGATGAAGTGTTTATTTTTCACCTCTTCACAAGCAATCCCATCTTGTACCTCCTGGTGGTCAGTATCCAGTGATCCCCCAAACACAGAAGGACACAGTCTCCTACCAGCTCTGCCACTGGCAATTTTCCTGAAAGGCTGCAAATATGTCAGAGTAAATGCAGTGTAATGCAGCAGCTTTGCTGCTCTGTAGTTTTGGTTAGCACCACATGTTTTTATATCCCATCCTAACAAGATAAAAGAGGTATGGATGAGCAAAGAAAACAACATAGAGGGTTTTATATCGGAGTCGTTAAAATTAGTTGCTTCTACTTCACAGAAATTTGTAACAACCATTTTCAGTGTGATCCTTATTACACTTTTTTTTTTTCCCCTCTCTTTTGTATGGCACAAAGCAACAAACGCTCCCTCTCCCTCCTGCCATTTATCTTATCCTTTCTTTTTCTTAAGGGATAGAAGAGAAAATGCAAAAAATAAATATGAAAAGCAAAACATCCTTTGAACATTGTGCAGAAATTAAACCCAGCAGAACAGAACCAGGCAAAAAAATCCAAAATATTGTCAGTTCTGAGGTATCACCCTGTCTTCCTTTTTGAATTAAAAGACACATCTACACCTACTATTTCTCCTTTTAGCAAAGCTGAAACTTTAGAGAACATGTTTGGAACCATAAAGTCTCAGGGAAATCTACAGATCTGGAAGCCCTCATCTCTCAGAAGTTTGTGCCTGACCTCATGACACAATTTGGTCTTATTTTTGCAAAAGGACTTCAGAAATTTTAGATTATAACCTCGATGATTTATATCCTGATATTTTTTTCTCGAACAGCATCAATTGTTTCAAGTTTCTGAACCTGACAGAGAGACTGAGTCATTTATTTTTAAACATAAAGTGGGAGGAGCTGTTTTTTACCATTTCTATTTTCTTGTCCAAAAGGCATGTAAAATCAGCACATCTGTACAAATGCAAATAATTTACATGTGAGAACAAGCTGAAATCTGGCATTCTCAGGCAGATGACATTTATCCATCAGCATTCACATGTTGTCTTACCAACACATGTAGACACTTGTGGTTTTGAAAAGCTTCATTTATCACTTGTTGAATGTTTGAGACCGAACTGCTCTTTCTGAAAAAATTGTTTCTTAGATTGACAGATTCTGATGATAACTTAAAAAACAAGTTGTCAAAAAAACCCTCACCCACATGTTTGTGCCTGCTGTGCCACACGTCTGAAAATAGCCCAGAACCAGCAGAGTGGTGCACTTCAAATATTCAAAGTTTATACTGGTTATTAGATACTAAAGTTGCATGTGAAGTACATTGGAAATTAATATTGAAAGTTTCCTCTTTAGCAAAATTGTAGTTACTCAACATTTTGTTCCCTGTTGGTTTTATAATTAGCTGGTCTGTTCCTGAGAAAAAATTTCCTCTTCTTTATTTTCCCAAGTTCGTATATCTTTTTTAATCAGCCAACACACATATTTGTCTTACAGACAAATGCATTATATGCTACATATTTCATCACTGAGTGGCTGCCAGAAATGCATTTCCATATCTACTCTTCATGAATCAGCAGAACACCACTATAAATCTTCACTCCCTATAGAACTTATTTTAATAGAGGTGTATCCTCATTCTGATGTTCTATAATCAGCTTTGTCAGAGACACCGTGGGCCCTCTTTCCTTAAAATATTAGCTTACAAAAGATTTCAACCACTATTTATAAGCAGGAGAGAGAGAGAATCCACATCTTCTATCTAAAATCATTAAAAGATTGATGAGTGTTCATAGCTGGAAAATTCTGGCAGAAGAATGATTTCTTTGCAGCAGCCCGTGTAATTAAAGAGAGGATGAATATTGGTAAAAACATTGCTCCTTACTCTCCTCCAGGGAGTAAAAGAGGAGAGTAAGGAGTCATTGCAGTTTGCAGAACTGTGTTCACCTCACTGGGCTGGCACAGACAGGTGGGTCAGTTATCAGGGATCAGAACCACGGGGCTCAAATAGCCCAGCCAGGTCCTAGGACACTGAACCTGTGAGAGTCACACTTAGCCAAGGAGGGGATGGTGGGATGGAGTAATCCCAGCCACTTCAGCCCGTGCTGTGGGACAGCAAGAGGGAGGTGGGCAGAATGGAAAGGCATCCCCTCAACCTCAGTGGTGGCAGGAGTGATGGGGATCTTCTGCAGGCATTGATGTTTCTGTAATTCACTGGTGCATGCACACAAAGAACCTTTGTGTGGGCACCATTCCCTCCAGCAAGGGCTAAACCAGTTTGAGAGTCGCTGTTAGAACCAGCCTTATTGTTGTTTCCAGCAAGAGTTTATGTATGCTACCTGCTCCAAAGCAGACATGCCTTTAGGTTCCTGCTTTAAGTACACTTACTGGCACGTGGAATAATAAAAGGAACACTCAATGGCTCAGGGCAAGAGCAGCATCCCAAATAGACTTTAAATGGCAAACAAATTGGAGCAGACACTTCTATCCACATGAGCCTAATGGTACTTCCCTTTGACAGTAAATGCACAAAATTACATCTGGCTGAGAAAGTCCCTCTGGGCTGGAAGTAATTGGCAGGTGGAATAGGACTCAGAGGAGCACCACTGCTCTGGTCTCACTTGTCTTTTGATGTCTGCCTGTGCCCACAGCAGGAGAGAGTACTGGGATCTCAGAGCAGGTGCTGGCAGTTGTGTATTTTTAGGTTATTTTCAAGGCATGATATTATTTGTTACCTTCTGCAATTCTTCTTGAGTCAGTTCAGTGGCCATTCTGAGATAACTGTAATGCCAATTCTGGGTTAAATCAAGTAGAAATGCTTTAAGTGTCTGCATTTTACCTCAACTTTCTATGGCTCTTTTCCAAGCATGTCCCACACTTCCCTAGCTCTGTTTAGTCTGGGAAAGGTATAAGAAAATTAGCTGAAGGTCATATGGCTGCTATCCATGCATAACTAATCCTTTATCAGAACAGATGTGAGCTGCAAAGAAAGTTAATGTCTAACTTTCCAAAAGGTTTGATGGAAATCTGTCTGGGAACAGGCAGAGCTGAGCACAATATCTACAGTGAATCTTTTGCTTCACTGAGGACTGCTGGAAGTACCATGTGCCAATAACATTATTCAAATCAGCATGGATTTAAAATCAGATGTCTGGGTGTGATCAGCCCTTTCTGTCTGGAACCTAAGGAGATTAATGCAAGTTTCCTTTGTCTAAAGCTGGCACAGCCCAAACCAGCTGTACTGGGATTATATTTTTATGTAATAGAAACATAATTTTCATAGGTGTGATGAACAGTGCTGACAATTTGCTTTAGTAAGCCTGAGGTGGTTAAACCATATAACTAATCCAAATTTTAGGGTTTCTTTGGTTTACACTAATTGTGGATGTCAGGTTTGGTGGTGACTGGATACTGTGGTGATGGGTCCTTCAGAAGTGCTGAGAGATAGATAAAGTTGGGCTGAACTGATGTATTTCATATTATGAGCAGCTGGATGAGCCCTGAACACCATACCCAAGTGATTCATTTCTGAATGGTGCTGAAAAGAGAGGGGGGTGCTTAAATAAATCAATGGTGATTTTAATAAACTGGGAGCTTCTCGCTACTAAATCTGTCTGCATCTGATCTGAATTGCAATTACCTGTCAAAAATTCATCCATCATCGCAAGTTCCAGACAAACTTTCTGGCAGCAGATGTTTCAGGGAAGCTATTTCATGTGGGAAATATATTGTTTGGTGTGCAGCATTCCCAAGAACAAAAGCCAAAGCAGAAAACATTTCCCGAGTAACAGCAGTAACTTCTGTGTCATACCTAAGCCGAGTTTATTGGTGAATATAATTTGTAAATGTGGATTTCCAACATAAATCAGTCAATGAAACACTACTCATAATTCAGCCCATCTCAAAGAGATGTTGTAATTCAATATTGTGTACTTGTCAAAGCAATGGTATTTCTAATAACTTTACATTCAGCATTATTAAACCCCCTCTCTGAGGCTACAGCACTGGTGACTGCCAAACAAATGTGGTGTGTTCCAGCAGCCAGGCTGTGGGGAGAGCTCTAAGAGATTGCCTGCAGAAACGTGTCACACTCCCTCAGATCTGTATTCAGCAGCTGTGGGGCCACCTGTGCAATCCACGTCTCTCTCACACCAAAACCCAGAAGAAACTGGGAGGAAAAAATATTTGCCTGCCACTTAATCTGGGTTCATTGACTTCCTGTCATAAGAGAAAGGGCTGAGTGTGGACTGTATGAAGGATTTAAATTCAGAATACCTAAAGTCCTGTTTTTCATTGACACCCTTCCCACCATCTGATACGTGGCTGGTCCCTCCTGTGGCAAGAAGGCAACGTAATGAATATTTCTTTGCAGCCATCAGAAAATTGTCATCTAACACTGCTATTTCTCATCTGAACATGTACCTTGAAAATGACCTCTGGGGACAGGCTGGACATATGATGAGAAGATTGCCAGCCCAGCCAAATAATACCCCAGAAGCTGTTCTAGTGTCACCTCTATCAAACCCCTCCATTCTCTTTGCCAATTATAACAGCAGAATCTATCACTCTTTTCAATTTTCATTATATCAGGAATTTACTTTGCACATTTTCTTCTTCTCTGTAGTACTTTAAAACCATGTTTCATTAAAAGCTGTTCCTGGCATAATTGGGAGCAATTCACTTACAAAGTAACTGCTGACAGATGGATCCATTTATATCTTAGACATGATGTGCTGGGCTTCTTATCTTGTCACCTGTGCCTGGTGTTTGAGGATCCATCTTTTGTGCTGGTGGCTCAGAAAGCTCTGGCCTCATAAGCTACACCAAGTGTGTCATTCTGAGCTCTGGGGAACTGATGGCTGCCAAAGGGTTGGAGAAAAACCATCCTGCTTTGCCCTACTTGTCTCATTCATCAGTGCACAGTGTCACTGGGGTAACATTTTCTGCAGAAATCAGAACAGAGCTGCATATTGCATGTCCACTCGTCTCCTTTATTTCCCTGTTATTTATTTCCTTCTATTATTTAGCTTGGAAGGCTGTGGGTACTTTGTGCAAATGACTTCTCAGGCCTGTGACAAGAGACTGTGTCCCCTCCAAGGGGTTTAGTGCCTCAGCTCCCAGGGCCATCTGTCCATTCCCCTGTGCCAAAGGCAGGGAGGAGAAGCAAAGGGCAGGAAATAAACAGCCAGCTGCTGTCCCAGGGTGCTGCAGGGGTGCACGGGTCCTTCCCTGGATCACAGGTGAGAGGGAGTAAGTAAGGAGTGAGTTATAATGAACCTTTAAAATGAGGATAAATAACTTCTGCCTAACACAGAAGAGAAGCTGAAGCCAGCAAAGGGAAAAGAGAAGAAGTGAATGGAAAATGATGCTGGCAGGAAACTTCATAATGAGCAGAGGGAAAGATAATTCACTTCAAGACCTGGGTACAGCACTGCAGGTGAAGGGTGTGAACCTACACCCCACCCTTTCCTCTCTTTACCTTTATGAGAAGCTGCATTTTAGGAACATGAAAAGGAAAATTAACCTTTAGCCTTAGAAGCAGCTGGAGGAGCAGGAGCCCCAGGCTGAAGGTGGTGTGGGTTACACACACCCCTGTGCTCACATCCTGTGTGATCCCATCCCATCTGGCTGGGGGCCAGCCCTGTGTTCCTGTGGGATGTGATGGAGCCCTGGAGATGCCAGTGGATTCATTGCTTTGGAGGCTGCTTACCCTGGGGAGCACAAGGTGCCAGCAGCAGCCAAACACTGTCAGGCTTTGTGATTAGAAGCAAATTGGTTGGAGCTGGAATTGTTCCCGATGGGTGTTTTTAATTTCATTTTCCTGTGGAAAGATTATTGAAAAAGCTGTTCCAGGTCCTCGGATCAGGCATTCTGACAAGTTTAAAATTTAAACCTGTTCTGAGGGAAGATCACACGTGTTTCAGGCCTATATGCATAATATTTTTTAATGTTGCTCAGGCAGCTGTGGCCTCAGCACAGAAATGTCATGAGATGGAATGGCAGAAGACAGACAGAAGAAGGACAGGGAGTAAAGCTTAAAACAGCCTCATTAAAATGTATTTTTCTCATTTTCAGTTTGGAAAAATAATGAGAACCACTCCTTGATCCATTTTCCTGAAAGCAGTGATGAAATGCTTTAGAGGCCAGTTTCATTCTTATTAATAGTTTTTTTTATTAAGAAGGATGAAAACTATCTAATGTGATAACTATGAATGAATGCAGAGTCATTTTCATTCTGACCATGAACATTTATTTGTGGCATAAAATAACCCTTAGGCAGGAAAGTCCTCTACTCTTGCACACACACACCTGGATCTTTCAGCTGTTGCTGCATCTCCTGCTGTAATGAAATACCTCCTATAGGTGCATCAAATAAACAAGTCCAAATACCACAGACCCAATACTGTGTGATCATACTGCTGTCATTTTCCTTTGTAAACTCCAAGATTCCTTTCATTAAAGACAGCAAATGTGCACTTGAGTCATTCCAAGGAATCACAGCCCCTCCACCTCCTTAAACTCTGTATTGATATCTGCAGAAAGAAATTTAATCCATCTTTTCTTCCCACCCCACACAACGAACAGACAAAAATCACAGTTTGAATTGCATTAGCCTTCAGGTCTTCCTAAAGATAAATAATGTTGCCTGCAGGTTTACATTAGGGATTAAGTGTCTGCATTCTGAATAACTCTGGAAATAAATTAAATGAAGGGAGGCACAGCCTTTAGCTCTTTTTCTGGGGCTTTGTTTCACACTGTGGTTTTTACACAGCACTTTTGTTTCACCTGTGTTCGAGGACAAAATATAAAATGTTCTCAGAAAATATCTTCCCTTGCCTTTCCTTTTTCCATTTTCTTAATATCAACATGAACTTGTTTTTTCAGCTCTCTCAGGATGGTGAGGCTGGGAATATTCCACGTGGACATGACTGCCCTGTGGCTCACCTTGGGGCTCTCAGCTCTCCACAGGAGATCCATCACCTCTTCTCTGGTGAGACACCCAATTCAGCAACCCTCAGTGACTGATTGCTGCAGCACAGGATGGTCCCCTCCTGCCTTGGGAAAATATTTCAAAGGTTAACTGTCAGTTCTATGTTCAGGGTATAAATGTTCATTTCTGAGTGGAGAGGTGTGAAGATCCAACTAACAGATTCCCATTTTTCTTACACAGAAATACTTACAAGAAGGAGCTGTATTTTTTTTAGGACAGTGGTGCGGGTTCTACTTTTACAGCCGTTTGGATCAGTAGATCACCATGTGGTCTCTCCAGATCTCCAGACTTTAGCAGTGGAAAGGAAGGCACACTGTGAAGCAAGGAAATGTTTCCCTCCATACTGTTTCACTAGAGCAGGCAGCCATTTATTTCCATATAGTATATTTTTACCCATGTGTTTTTATGTCCTTTCCTAAATTCAGGGAGGGTAGGGACTGACTCCAAATATTTCACTCCCAGTTGGCTTTGACATGTCTTTTTTTTTTCCTCCCCTCTCACTTTCCTTGGGTTTAGATGTTTGATTTGAATTATCCCTGTTTTGCTTCACATTATGACTAAGTGGGCTTTTAATATAAACACCTGAGCACAAAAAATCAAGATTAAGAAACTGTTCCGCTTGACTTAAAGCATTATGTGTCCTGAAATGAGATACCTGAGGTCTGGGATACCTCAGCTGTAGAAATCAGGCTGTGGTAATTACAAATCCTATAGGAGATTTCAAAATTAATTGTGTTTCTTCTCCGTGAGGGCTGTGTAGTGTTTGACTGCCTGTTTCATTGAGCTTAGGCTGCTCTTAGGCTCCATGAGTCATACCAGAAAAGGGACAGCAGCTAAAAAATAGTAAAAAAACCTCGGTGTGATTCAGCAGCCTACTTGGAAACAGAAAGCAGACTCCTGTTTAGCTTTATGGCAGAGGAACAGAGTTGGTTTTTGGTCTTTGAAAACATATATGGCTCTGATTTAGTATTCAAGGTAATAAGCAGCCCTGACTGTAGAAAAGAGTATTTGTGGGATATCTTTTCCTGGCTTTTCAGAATTGAAACCGAGTCACTTCCACTGGAAGACTTTTCCTTATCTAGCCTGCAGCCTGTCTTTCTTCTTTCACTATTTCATGTTCCCCGGCAAGAGGCAGCAGTGCTGCACCTGTGCTGTGCCAGGAGGGGCTGACACTGGGAGAAAGGGACAGGGACACCAATCCCTGTTCCCTTCCCACACCTGCAGCACTCGGTGGTGCACTCAGGCTTTGTTTGCCTCAGGCATCGATCCCTTCCCTTCCCCAGGCACAGCTACAGCCACGGATTTCTGCCCAAAGCAGATGAAAGTGGATTCAGCTGCCCCTGCTCCAAACCAACCCTTCTTCCCGAGGCCCTGGGGGCACATTTCCCTGCGGGCCAGGGGCAGGGAGCTCCAGCAGGGGCTGCCACTGGCACTTCTATTCTATAGCTACAGCGCTGTCCAGCAGGGTGTGGGAACAAACTGCTGCTGCTGCTGCTCCTCTGGGGTGTCACAGCCTATTCCTGGGAGTGCCATGGGCTCAGTATTCCTGCCTGCATGGAAAATGACTGTGCTGCATCTCCCTAGGCTTGTCCCTCAGGTCTGCCAATGACAGCGTGCTAAGGGAGAGCAGAAGGACTGAATAATGCAGAAATCACTTTGGCACATCTGGGAAAAAACGCCTCTGTGTTTCTTTCCCTAAATGCTGCAAGCAGGTGGGTACTGCAGCTGTCTGAAAAACTTCATCTTATTTCTATAAAGAATTTTGATAGGTTTTTTTAGATAATCCCCAAAGTGAGAGTTTTCAGTTTTGAGGTGGTTCTGATTTGCAACAAATGCCATTTTAAAGACAGAGACAGGCACTCTAAAGGGTAAAAAACTCCATGCAAACAAAATTTGCTAAAAAACCCCCAGAATTAGGGTGGGACCATACCCTGACAGAGAGAGCCTTCCAGCAATACTTTCCACCATGTGCCTTGGCTGACATGCCACAGGAACTGGAAGCCATCACATCTAGTGAGACTTTCACCCTTTACTTGGAAGGCCACAGTAACTTCAGTGCTCGTGGTTTCAGTGGGGTCAAGAGGGGACTGTCACCTGTCACCCCACAGCTGGTGGCCTGTCTTGGGGCTGAAGCTACATGAGCATCTCTGTTCTGCCCTTGTAACCACAAACTGTGGATTAATATTGAAGTAAGTCTTAAAATTCTTAGAGCAATGCATCCATATGGAGATAAATGACTTTACATGCACCTTGAAGCAATTGTGGAAATTTCTATGCTAAGAACTTATTTGTATGAAATTGTTATTCATATGAAATTGTGATAAAGCTCTGAACATAAACAGGAATTCAAAAACCATGGCTTTTGGCTGCCTTTCAGGAAAGGCATTTTATTTTCACCCTGTGCTTGGTAATCCAAAATGAAAATCTAAGTGAGATCGAAGGGTAACTGCCCTGTGCCATGTTGCATTGATTGTGGAAGTTATTTTACATAGTTCTGGGAATGCACAAGTTGCCATAATCTTTTCATGCTCTCATTTATAAAAATCTTGCCCAGTGAGGTGGCTGTGGGTAGACACTGAGACTAATGCAGAGGCAGCTGCTCAGCTTGTACTGGCAGGAACACAAGCCTGATGGGCAGGGCTGTTTGCAGGGCTGGTGTCCTCATGTGGGTTTGCCACTTCTCCCTCAATTCTGCCTTCATCCCCTCTCCTTGAACTGTCTCTGCTTTGCTGCTTGTCCAAAGAGCACTTTGCAAACTTACAGGGAGAAATAAATACCACGAGGTGTTAATTGTTTCATCAGCTCCCTTGGAGCTCAGGGCTGACTCTGTTGGCCTGTGCACGAGCCTGCCCCAAAGCTGGCATTAAAAATTGTTCCCTCTGAGCCTTCAGTGAGGTGTCACCCGTGGGCCATCCTCCTAAGCATGCCTGTCCTCGTGTGCTGTGTGCCCAGTGTCAATTAAAACTGATATTAAAATCAAATATAAACAAAGTGCACATAGGTACTTGGGGGGAACCACCCCCTTTCCTGTGTAGACAACTGAGTTTTTGTCTTTCAGCTTCTTGGGCTAAGGAGAAATGGATGATTGTCTCCCTTCCTTGCTTTTTCTCCAAACAACAACAAAAAAAATGCTCCCTTGAATTCCAGTTCAAATTAATGGAAGTCTGGGGGAGAAGGAACAGACAAACAAACAAGGAAGTGTTTTATATTTGGGTTTTTCTTTCCATCTCATGGCAGATGGGTTTGGTGTGCTTTACAGCTGCCTTCTGAAATCAGTCTGTTATTTTGCCATTCCTTTGTAAGAGAGTAGCAGTGCTGAATCTTTATCATATTGATCGTTCCACAGCCTTTCATCTGGGGCCTAGGATAATACACAGCATTGTTATTGCATTATTATTTTTCATTTGTATCCTATTGATTTGCTGCCAGGAACTTACAGGTCAATTTGCAAAGAGATGGGCTATGATTTATTTTTTTCTAAAAGATTATGCCACGATGGGAATGTTTTTATAAGGCTGTCAGGTCTTTAGCTTTGTTTTTTCTCCTCTCAGGAGAGCAGCACATTCATAGATTAGTGGCAGGCACGGCTCCACCTGGATTTACACAGGGAGTATCCATGACTTTCACATAATTCATGTGGATAAGTGGCTGTACACAAGCCTACACTTACACTGGAACTTACTCCTGGGGAATGGCTCTTCCCTCACTCCTCTCTGTACAACTCAGAAACAACAAAGTCGATGCAGTTACACCGATGTAAAAGGGAGGGGAGGAGACACTTGCTGTGACGAGCCACCAAGGTTTAGCATCCCCAGGGGGCAGCTGCTAAAACAGACATGAGAAGTTGTTCTTGGTACTGATTTTTTGTTTGCCTTGGTAACATCAGTTTACTACCAATTAGCAATAGTCCAGCTCCTAACAACTTGTACACAAAGGAAGGACTCAAACTCTGCTCATCTTTATTTGACTCACTGTTGTTAGATTGCAGCTGCTGGCAAAGCAAGGGTTATATTAGCATGTGAAATTGCACTTTAATTCCTTCAGTACAAAACTCCTGCTGCACGATTTACAAGGGGTTAGTTTTTAATTACTCCATGCAAAGTGTGTTAAGTGCAGTAGGCTGATGTATCCATACACTGTGTTGTGTACTATTATTTTTCCCTGGAACCCATCCAGGCAAATCAAACCCACAGTGAGGGACTTCCAGTTCATGTTCTATTTACAGTGTATTGAATTTTCCTGGCATTCTTGCAGCAGGAGCAATTTGACAAGGGAATTTTTTTCTAGCACAGAACACCTTTTCCTGCCAGTGAAGATTTTCAGTTTTGGGGTTGGTGTGATGTTTCATCCTGGTTTGTGGCACGGAATTGGGTGTGGATGTTAAACCATACTCTTACCAGCACAGCTCACTGGAATCACCTTCCCAGTTTGGGAAATTTTATTCTGAATTGTAGATCATTCATGGAGCTCAAAGTAAGACACAGCCCAAATAAATGCCTCACTCATAATGTCTCCCACAGCAAGATAATTATCAAGTAGCTGAACTGCTGCCCTTGTAGGAGTATTTCAAAGAATGTTTTCCTTTGTATTCTTCTCCTACTTGTCCAAGTTTTGCTTCACATTTTGACATCATTAGGATATAATTGTATTAGACAGGAGTGAGGTCAAATGAGATTTCCTGCTTTAAGTGGAGGAGCGAAGTCACAAAATGTGCTGTGTCTGGCTGCTAAATGCCTGTTAAATCTAGCTCAGCAGCACACACACACGTATATATGTATAGCTTAATAGTTCAGTATGTATTTATTTTAATAGTTGAGGAAAGATTACCATGTTCCAAGAGTGCTGGAAACTGTCTTAAGCACTATTGTGTATTAAAGTGCTATTTACAGACACCAAAAAGCATTTCTTCTTGATAGTATCCATGACTGTTTGAGTTGAGATTTTTTTTAAATTGGAGAATTAATGAAAATTGCCAAATCCTCTCAGTAGTTACTAAGGAATCTTTGATTTTTTACATGTTTTTATATAAAAATGGTTCTGAATGCTAGATTTAGAACATCTAAGTTGTAGTTTCAAGATCCATTCTCCTTTATAAGTATCAAAGGGATTACAAAATGGTCCAAATCTTCTGTTTCAGTAGAGCTCAGTCAGAGTTTTTCCATCTGACAGCTCAACAAACACAAGGAGTTTCATGTTCTGCTATAATATTAAATATTGCTTTATAAATCACAGTAACTGCTTTCCACCAAACCTGACTTCTGCATTATTTCAGAGACCTGCCAAAGGAAAGCCTTGCATCTGTCAGTAACTTGTGAAAAGTGATTCCTCATTTCTGAGAGACCTACCAGGAATGGGAGATGTAGCAAGAGTTTCTAAGTTCCTCAGACAATTAGAAAATACCCCATGCCCCTTCTGCAATAGTGAGTACAGATATTTATTTCTCAGCCTGGATTTCTTGATTGACTGAGGCATTCTGACTGCTGCAATGACACTTGTAGAAGCTGGGGTATTTGTAGGGAATCAGTACAGAACCCTGAACTGAACCTGGTGCTGATACACTGCCTGCAGCCTGTGAGCAAACACTGCACAAACCCCAGCAGTTCAGGGCTTCTCTTTACATCTGCCACCTAAACCAGACTGATATTTGCTTCTCTCTCTGGGAAAAACTAAAAAAACAATGAAATATTAGTTACCTTAGTGTCTGTCTGTAAAAATTCTTCTTGGGTGATAAGTAATTGCATTAATTACTGTTTTGTCCCAGCACTGTCAGACAGTGCCTGAGTAAAGAGCTGGTTCCTGTCATAGCTCCTAAAGTGTTGTGGGGGAAGGTCTCTGTTGAAGGCAGTGTCTGTGGTTGTGGAGCCCTGGCCAGTGTCAGGTGGGTCACTCCTGCTGCATCCCTGCCCTGCCAGCAGGTCACTGCAGGGTTACTGCTGCACCATCTGTTGGCTTGGCTCCTGGAATGGGAATGATTCATGGCAGGAGCCCAAAGGGTGAACAAACACTCAGCCCTGGCTTGGGGATAAACACATTTTATGAAGCTTCGATGCAGTTACTTGATGTTAGTTCCTGATAATCAGGAGCCCTTTGGGGCATTTTTGTGTGTAAAGACCTCCTTTCTTTTTGCTAACTCATGGAGGTACATTCCAGAGCTCTGGCAAGCCCCCACCTTGTGCACAGAGCTGTTCCAGAAGAACTGCCCAGGCAAATCCAGCTCCCTGTGTGCTCACTGCTGATCCGGGCTGTGCTCTCATGCAGCAGCAAACAGGAATTAATATTCAATAACCTCTCATCTCTCCTGAGGTGCTGCTGCAGAACAGGGTAACACATACCCTGCAAAGGGGTTTGCTGGTGCACAGAAGTCACAATTCCATGCCAGATCAAATCAGGAGGATTAAATGTCAACAGCCATAACCTTCAAGTGGGACTTGGAAATTCAGTCACTGGATTATGCTGGATCATTCTAATTCTTCATAAATCTCTTCTATGTCTTTTGAGATCAGTAATGAATGGACAGGATAATAAAATATTGTATGATAATATAAATATTTTAAAAGTACCCCATTTAATCCTTTTAATATAATTTCTCTTGGGAAGCAAGTGCTTCCTTAGTATGAAAATCCGTTGTCACAACCTAGAAGTGATAAATGGATGCATTCCTGTGAGGTGGAATTAAAAAGACAACTTCTGACTGTTGGATTGAGTTTGAGTTCTCACCAAAATTCAGCAGTATCCTCAGGCTGTGCAGTCTCACAGTGCAGCAGCCTGGCTGTACAAATTGCTCTCTTTTGATATTTCAGGTTCCAAAATGGTTGCTCTTCCATGTTGATCTGAAATGTGTTTATGAAATATGTGTGTAATACATGGTGCTGTTTCTATTGCAAGGTTTGGGGGGTTTGCCTTAACAAAACATAAGCTCTGTCAGAAGTTTGTGTAAAGACCTTTTTTTCTGTACAGTAGATTTTATCCAGCAAATTCAAGTGCTGCAGTTGAGCTGAACTTGGTGACCAAGTCCATTCTGCCAATGTCTGGTCTGGAATGCACAATCTTTGCTTTTTCCCCCCAGAACGTTCCCTACTCTCTTGATATTACTCCTTCTGTATGATCATGCTTTTCTTAAGCCTTAGAGTAGGTGTTCAGAAAAATCCCTTTTCTTTTTCCCTCTCTTTGGGCAGGATGTGTTCCCTGAGGATGGTGTGTCACCACTTGAAGCCTGATCTCACAAAGGACAAATCAATTGTGAAGTGAGTCCTAGCACTCCCTTTAACAATCAGCATTCCTCTTTCCCATGGCTCTTCCTTTTCAATAAAGTCTAAACACTTCAAGTCATTTCTGCATATTCCCTGCAGTTTTTACTATCTCAAGACAGACAGAGGGATCTTCAAAACTTTCTGAATTGATTCAGAATGAGGTAACAACACACATTTTATCCCCAAAGCACACACTACAGGACGTGTCTGATTTCCCATTTGAGTGACTCTGGAGCAGGACCAGGTGCCTTGTTACATCCATTCCACACGAGGTACCTGGATGGACTCCAGGCCACACTGGGGTTATTTACCACGTGCTGTGCAGGTGCTGAGCCCAAACAGTGCAATGATTCCACTTTACACAGTCCCTGTGACCTTTTCCTCTGTCCCTCATTTCTCTGCCCTTGGCAGAGGCTGGCATGTGGCTGATTTTTATGGATGGTGTGCTGCATGTCCTGGGCTCAGCCTTAATGTGCTGTAATTCTTTATGCAGTCATCAAAGCACTATTAGAGACCTCAGCCTTGGACTTTCTGTGGTCATTGGAGGGGTTTTGCAGGGGTTATTATCGTGTTGCTCTGTCTTGAGCTACTCAGCAAGAGCCAGGCAGCAATTACAGAAGGGCTACTTAGCATCCAGCCTGTACACAGAGAGGTGGGGAGAGAGATTTCAGAGACATAATTCACCCATCCACCAGAGCACAATAAAACACCTTCTTTATCTCTGATTTTATTGGTTCTGTCTGCTCTCATCTGGTGCCTGAACATTTTATCTGTTCATGCTGCTTTTTTTCTGATGCAATAAAAAGAGCAGACAGGATTTTGCCCTTTATTTAAAATGTTTTGCCACATTTAGAGGTAAATCACAGACACTTTTCTGTGTTGTATATTATCAGGCTTGTTGGAGAGAGAAATGTTTTGATAGCAAGTGTGCTCTACAGGGTCCAACCGTGGTGGGACAAGAAAAATCTCTTCCTACACCTGACTTTTCTTTGCTCTGATACAAACCTGTCCCTCTCTCCACATCTCTGGGAGGCAGGCACCCACGTTCCTTCATGCATAGTGAAGGAAAAAAGGAGAGGAGAGATCTGGCTCCCAGTCCCTCCACAAACAGAGTTTGAGTCATTTACATGAGGAATTCAGCAAGCAGAGGTCTTTACTTTCAAGCAGATCTCTTTTCAGAAACAAGCTGACACTCTGGGCACCAAAACACATCACAGGAGCTACAACAAAAAGCAGTGTTCTGCCAAAGCTGCAGGCAGGAGTCTGTCAGGGAGAATGATGGAGCAAGAACAGTGGTGTTCTAACAGGCAAAGGGGGAAGAAGGGAAAGAGTGAAAAGTGTAAGAAACTGGAAGAGACTTCAAGGGATACAAGGCTGTTTAATGGGGCAGAAACTGAGAGACAAGTGAACTGCAGTGCAGGGTGATCTGCATCTTTCCAGGATGATTTGTAAAAGGTGAAAAGCTGTAGATGAAAGGCTTTGATCTGGCCTTATCTCACTCTGCCTTTGCACTTGTGTCATTCATTTCATGTAATAACCTCTGCTAAACAGTCAGAGGCTGCAGCATCATTTTGTTTAATTTTGTACTTCAAATTAAGGCAAAAAGCTGCAGTTCTGGAATTTGAAGCTTGTAGTACCTAATTGGCTTAAAGGAAAAAATAAAGAAGTAAAGATGAATGACAACTTTTTGTGTCAACGTGCAAAATCAAGGCTCATGCATCAGGGAACTTCAAAACAATTGGATTCATATAATTTCAGCCTATGTCTCAATCCTGAAGTTGTATTAAAATTAAACTCTGTTTCTAATTCTCATTCAGTGGAGCTTAGATGAACCTCAGATTTTAGATGTTGCCATGATGGGAGTTATGGGAATTGTTTTCTTTGCAACGTGCAGTGCCTAAAATGGGAAATGGTGGCAGTTTTGGGAGCTCCTTCTGCTTTCTTTTTATTCCTTTCTATCCAGCATGCCAGAAATGCAACCTAATTGAGTAGCAGGAAGGCGACCTACATTAAGTTAGCAAGTGAGGGAAAAAAAAGTTAATCTTTCAGGCTTTGAAGGAGCTGATACCAGGAGAAAAACTGTGCCTGCAGTACAAAGCCAAAAGTTATCAACTATCCTGAGAGTTGTTTTCACAAATCAACAAAGAAACTAGGAACTAAAAACATAAAACTAGGAGGAAGAAAGCAAGGCACAGCTCTGGTGTGTGTCCCTAAGATGAGAAAGGGAAAAGCTGTGAGGGTAAAGCAGGTATGAGCTGGCTGTCAGTGGAATGGCAGCTTCCAGCAGAACAGGAATGACTCTGAGGCCTGGGGATGAGTCTCTGCTGCCTGGCACACTGTGCAGTGTTCCCATCACAGCCCAGGAGGAGCAGCCCGAGCCAGTCACACAACACCACACCAGGCCCTGCAGCAGGAATGGGGCCTCACCACATCTACCCAAGATCTACAACTGGTGCTAGAGAAGGCTCAGCTTCAGTGATCTTCTTAGTTCCTTCTTTTTCCTTTCACCCCAAATATGTTTAGCTTGTATTTTGCTTCAGCATGCTTCTATAAATCCTCAGAGGATCCACCTTGGAAGCACTTCCAGGATGGAAATGCTCTGACCTTTAGATGTGGACAGATGAGGTGCATATTCTCATGTTCTATACTACTGACAATAATGGCAGTCCTTCAATTTCTTTTTGCCAAGAGTGTGATTTTTACATATTTGTATGGCTTTGTTATATAGTTCCCCTCCTATAAAATATAATATATATGCCAATTCTTTTATTCCAAGGATGTAAATGTGGTACCACATATTGATAAGCACATGATGCCATTTAAAGCAGTACCTGCAATGTCACTCATCAAAAACGAGAACTCCACAATGCTCTGAGGCCATGAATTTACCCACAGAGGCAGAAGCACACACACAGCATGGCTGCTAAGGCAGCTCCTGTCTTCTGTGCTCAGGGCTGATTCCTTTTCCACACCAGCTCTGTGCTGGACCTTGCTTCTGCAGTGTTGTGGCAGCTTTGTAAGGGGCAGTATCCTCCAGTGAGGATTGCACAGCCCAGTCAGCATTCTGGTGGAATGAGAACTGAACTCCAGAGGCAGCAAACAGGTCTTTATTTCACTGTGAATTTTTTCCTTGGAGTGTGTTCAGGGAAGGATGGGAGACAGACCTTTTTACCTTTCTGGTTTTGTGTCTTTCCCTGGTACATCATATCCAACCCTTCCCCAGCTGAACTCATAGCTCTGTACTTTCTGAGAGGAATTCAAAAGAAAAATGTCCAGTCTTGTGTCCCCCTAGAAAAAGCACCAGGTTTTGGGGTAATCCACCTGAAAATATTTCTGTAAAACTTTCCTTTTAGTTCTTGATCCTGCTCAGACACATTAGACTGATACAAAACCCTCTAAGTAACATCACCAGCCTCAGTGGAATGGCCTAAAACTCTCTGAACTCCAACTCTGCACTACCACACCATGATTACATTAAAATTATAAATATAATTATGGCAGGTTCTAGGTCATTGGCTCTGAATCTTCCTGCTTAGGGCTGAGCATAGCATTTGTCTGTATTTTCTTGTCACAGGGGCTGAACACTCTGTGCTTCCTCAGGGACCAAACACCTGTTCTCCTTGCCCACACTGAGACATCAGTCAGTGAGCCTGTGTTATGTTTCTATCAGCAGATATGCTGCTGTGATGGAAATTTCTGTTCCAACACACGTCCATACAGAGAGAAATAAAGAGGAAAAAAAAAGAAAAAGGAGTTAAAAGCCAGAAGGCAGCATTTAAATGCCAGTGGGGCAAGCAAAGAGGTAAGGGAATGAAACACCAACAGAGGGAGGAGAGGAAGGTCACTGTCCCCAAGGGCAGCAACACCAGATGGCCACAAGCACAAATAAGGAATTCTGCAGACAGGAATTTTACTCTCCCCCTTTGATTATTTTTTTAGCATAATTTGCATTGCAGTTTATTGTCATGGCCATTGGGAGGCTGGTAAAAGGCCAGATTGCCCTAAAGGGAGAACATTTTAATGTGTACATACAGTGGGATGTTCAGAGGTATTGTCAGCACTGAACCTGCTCAGATCAGTTCTCTTTGCTGGGATGATAGCAGCAATAAAAGAGCCCCCTGAGGATCTCTTCCACCTGAGATGCAAATGGCCTCTCCCTTTCCTTGTGCAATCCTGAGGCTTGCACACACATTTCCTAGCTGGGGCTTGGACACTGCATTTCCATGCTGGGTCAAAGCTTCCAGTGGCCAAGTGAGAACATTTTGGCTTTCAATAAGAGGCATTTCTTAGTAACTGTGATGAGCTGCTTCAGGCACAGAACAAACACTGCGCATCTGTCCTGGCAAAAATAAAAGAACTCTGACCCTAATGGTGATGATGACCAGGGAATATGCCCAGATTTACATCTGAGACACTTGCACTTGCTGCCCCTTTTGCCCCCTACAGAAAAGCTCATGTTGCTCAAAGAGCAGTCAGGTAAACTGCTGTTCCTGTTCCTGTTAGTTCTATGTAACTGAACCACCAGGATTCCACATTCTCTTTAACTTCACCACCTTTGGAGGTTTTCTTCCACTGCACTGTGTTTCTTTTCTGGACATACTCATTTTTGCTGGCACAGGACATAAAAATAATCAAAGAAAGCTTATGATAGAAGAGCAGGAAACAAATGACACGTGCACTTGTCATTGATTCTTGAAAAATTAGCTGAGCCCCAGACTGACTTTTGGCTTTATCTCTCTTTATATGGTTGTACTCATGTGTTAGGGTGTTCCCAAAAAACCCTAAAGAACAAAATTCTCTGGTTTGCCTCCTGTTCATGGAAGGGGCAAAGAAGAACAAGATGAAATATCAGATTCAATTGCTTAAAAAACTGATAAACCTATAGGAGAAAGATGTTTTCTGCTGCACTGTTTGTCATAAACAAAATTAAGACTTAAGAAAAACCCCACAACCTTAGTCACCTTTGCCAGAAATGAGACAGACCCAGTAATCCTGAAGCACTCATTCCTTCAGGCTTTCTGAACTCTGAAGACAACTAAACTAACACAGAAGTCAGAGCTCTCACACTCCCTACAGCCAACAGCTCCCAGAATTAGAAAACCTTTATTGATTCAGTTTATTGCAAATGCTGTCCTGAAACAGAAAAGGTGACTCTGCACTTGTTTAGTCCTTTTACCTTCGACTGAGGTTTGGTTTTGCCTTGTGTGTTCCTGCTGAAGAGCCATGGAGAGCAGTAAGGAGGCTCCCTTAATCCTGGAATCATAAGAGCTTGTTACTTGGGCAGGGACCAATCCCCCAGCCACAACCTCCTGTCAGGCACAGGGGACAGAGCCACCAGCTCTCCCTGAGTCTCCCTGAGTGCTTTGTTCATGCAAAACATTTGGGCTCATTCCATTTGTTGATAAGAAGAATTGAAGTGACACATCTCTGGCACTGTCCCCTCCTTCCCCATAAGTGTCCCCCCAGGATGGCCTGCAGCTCATAAAGTAACATTTCTGGAGTCAGGCATCTCCAAAAGTGTTCCATCACTGCTTGTCACTTCTCATTCAGTGCAAGCATGAAAGTTTCCAAGGTGGGCAATGAAAAGCAATACATAAAAGCCAAGACAACTGGCCATGAATGGCCCTGCTGAGAGAGCAGAGCCCATGGAACTGAGTGGAGGTGGAAGGTCACCCTGAACACATTAAGTGTAACAGCCAAAGCAGATCCTGATGTCACCGTGACCCTGAGATGGAAAAATTGCATGCTTAAAACTATTTAAAAGGGAAATAAGGAGCAGGAGGACAGGTGGGCAGGTGTGTTGTTAACTCTATTGAACACAGTTTAAAAAAACCCAAACCACAGTAGTTATAAGCATGTATTTGAGGAGACACAACCACAGGTATCTGCAGAACATTTACAAAGTGCTTGACAAATGGAAAGCTGCATCTTTTTCAGCAAGTGCCGTGGGTGCTGTGCACCCAGACCTGGAGCACCAGGGACATCCATCTCCCTCTGGAGTCTGTTTCCATCCTTGGAGTGAGTGTGCATACTTTCATGCTCCAGTGTGCACCAGCACTTCCCACTGAGATAAGGACAGCATTTCATAGGGGAAAAACCATGGGAGCTATTTCCCCATTAAATATTGGCACCACCATTCCACACATTCACTTGAAGATGAGCACAAAGGGATTACAACAAAATCATCCCTGTACACAACAGAAACCAAGTCTCTCCTGCTGCTCTGGGCAGTCCCTAAACACAAGAAGGAGCTGTAGTTTTTCTCCATTGCTGCTAGTGCAGCTGAAGAAATTCCTTCAGCCTTCCTTGTCTGTTGGGTGCGTGGATGGGTTCAATCTGCATTTTGCTTCTTTTGCACTCCTATTTTATACTTTAGGCTCTTTACTTTTTCTCTTTTTTCTCTTTTTCTTTTTATTGTTTTTTTCCCCTTTCCCCTTTTTAAAATACTTCTTTTCTGCCATGGGGGTTTTTCCCCTTCTCTCACCCTCACTGCTTTCCTGTATTTTTTAAAATTTTGCTTCCATATTTTTTCTTCTCCTGACCAGAAGCACCTGGGGCAGCTCCACAGCTGGGGCCACTCTGGCTGGTGGCAAAGGACCCACTCCTGGCTGTTACTGATGCCAGGGAGCTCTGACTGCTCTCGGGCTGGTGTTTGTTCCCAGGTTTGGGGCTTGGGGCTCTCTGTCATCGTGTTTTATGGAATAAAGGTTGTGTGGCATTCCTGGGTTTGATGATGGTGCTCTGTGGAATGGGCCAAGCCCAGATTCCCCAGGAAGCAGCAGTGTGGGTTTCCCTGTGCCTGTGGACAGCCCCGGAGCTGTGCAGCACAGACAGAGGCCATTCCTAAGCCACTTCTCATTTCTTCTAATTTAAACTTGGTTATATCATCAGAAGTCCTGACTGAAACTGATGTAAAAGCAAGTTTTGATCGGTTTTCAGACCCTCCTGCTTTGTACACTTTACCTTAGGAGCCAGGAAAATGGCTCTGATTCCCCTCCTGAGCCTGCTGCTGGCACGGAGCTGCTGGTGGGGCTTAGCCAGCCCTGCTCAGCTCCGGGGCTCACACAGACCCAGCCCTGCAGCTCTGGGCTCACAGAGACCCTCGGCCGGACTTTGTGAAGCCCCAAACTGACCAAGTGACTCTGGTGCTGAGCTCCCAAAGAGAGGCTCAGAGCTTAAAACCAGAGACTGCATCCTGCACTCTGGACTGTGGAACCAGGCTTATACGGCTGGATTTGGGCTCAGCTACAGTGGCTAAGCCCTGGTTTTGGGGCTTAAATCAGCCCACACGCCGTACTGTGGTGTTCACACCGGGCTCATTGGGACACCGGCAGTGGCAGCTGCTCGGCTCGGAGCCGCCTTCGGGGCTGGAGCCCCGGTGCCCCGGTTCGGGGCTCAGCCCGGGACGGATTCAGGCTCGGAGCGGAGCCCGAATCCCGCCTTTGGGGCGACAGGCAGAGCCCGGCCCC
>JBBMKD010000170.1:3082348-3102417 GCA_037834095.1 Argya squamiceps
GGAAGGAAGGAAGGAAGGAAGGAAGGAAGGAAGGAAGGAAGGAAGGAAGGAAGGAAGGAAGGAAGGAAGGAAGGAGGCCCTGGAGCTTCCTTCTGCTGCAGGAACCTGGAGGCTCAGGAGGGACTGGGAAATGGGGAATAGAGAGGGAAGAGGGACTTTGCCAGAGCACCGTGTGGGATGAATGCACAGGGCACTGAGGTGTTGCTGCAGTTGGTTCAGGCAAGAAAAGGCCAGAGAGTTCTGCAGAAATCATAACATCCTAACAAATAAATAAATAAATCAATCTCTTGGAAGTACAGAAAGAGACAGACCTTGAACACATCATGGTTTAACCTCAGCCAGCCCTTCCTTCCCTCCCCCTCAGTGGGATGGGGGAAAGACTGAGAAAAGGAAAAGTGAGTGTGCTGCTCAGCAATAGCCAAGTCACCCCTGAATTATCAGCACTGTTTCCAGCACAGATCTAAACCACAGCCCTGTGCCAGCTGCAATGAACTCCTTCCCAGCCAAAACCAGCAGAGGTGGCAAAAGCATCTTCACCCAGAACAGCAGTTTTGGTGTGTCTAGACCAAGTATTTTGATTTTATGTTGACTTACAGAAAAATATATCCCAAGAAATCTTTGGCTTCACAAATATCCTTTCCCTCACCTCCCTACAAAGGGAAATGTATTAGATGTGAATTTAGCTATAAATATTTTAGTTGTTAAGATTTTAGTTCCTACTCCAGCTCTTGCTGTAATGCTACCTTTAGCATAATACTTCAGCTTCAATAGATTTTTAAAACATGGGAAGTCTTCTTAACACAAGGTTTACTCCAAGGAGTGACTTTTGGATTATCTGTACACTTTGCAAATTCTCATCCAAATTCAAATTGTCTGATGAAATTATGTGCTCCTGCCCCTGAAATGCCTACATGGAGTGGCAGGGGGGAATCAATTATTACATCACACTCAGTGCTGGATACATGAAACACACTGGAATAATTGCATACAAAGAATGAGGAAAAATGTGGGCAACTCCTACAAGTTCCTGCAGGCATCAGAAATATCACTAGATTTTCATAATCTCCCAATGAAGGATGAGCACACATCCCAGCAGAGTTTTCCATCTCTGGGTCACTGACTGCAGGTGAACAAGGAGCAGCTGTCTCAACACCTCTCCTGGTTTCTTTTGTGCCTTTAAAGCAGGAGCACAGTGTCAAAAATGTCACATATCTGACAAATCTGGAGGGTGATGTAGTGGTGGTGTTAATTTTTCTGTGTATTCAGCTTGCAGACCATATAGCACAGCCTGGTTGTGCTTCACAGTTTCTCTCCCAAAGCAAATCAGCCCTTCCTCATAAACAAAACAAACCAAAAAATTGAAACGTTCCATAATTGTTTTCTTTCTCACACATCCCTTGATTTCTCACCTTTATCTACAATTTCTCCCCCTCATTTCCCAGCTTATGTAGCCTGGATTCAAATGCCCTTCCAGAAAACATGGATAAATGAATAAGAGCAATTTCAGAATAAACACTGACTGTCACATCTCTTGACAGCCTTTTCTGAATTTCTGCCCCATGCCACCAGCACCTGCAGAATTCCTTGCAGACCTTCCAAGCTGTGATCCTTTTCTACCTCTCTGACCAGCATCCCATGTAAGTGCTGTGGTCCCAGCCCCCCCAGGGGAATGGCAGTGTCTCTGGTGACACTCCAGACACCTCCTGCCATCTCTGCCTGCACGGCCAAGCTGCAGAGGAACAACCCACAGGGATGAAAAATATTCTCTCTCGTAAATGCCAGAGATGCATCAGCACCTTCTCAGCCACCTGACCCTGGAAATGTCCCTGCTGCTGCTCCCTTGGCACAGCAAAACCAGGTCAGGGTTGCCTTTTACCAAAATGCCATGAAGTGGCTTCAAGTTTGTAATAAGCAGGTTCTGTCACTCAGTTTTGGATCTAAAATTTCCCACTGATGACATAGTTAAGAAGATGCCATGAGAAGAGAGTGCAGGCAGAAGAAATCACCATTGGTGTTTCAGAAGTCCCATCCCACCACTTTCCATCACTTTGGTAAATGCCATTCCTCACCACCTGCCAAGCACTTGGCATTTTTTGAAAACCAGGGAAATTATTAAGGAGCCTTAACAAGGTCTTCAGGACGTGCCTGTCAGTCTCTTTTTTCCTTTTAAATATCAGGAGCTGTTTTAATTCACTGCATTTTCCATGTAGGTGCCAGTTTTCTTCTCAGCTACACCAGGCAAAATCCCAAACTTCCCTGAACTGCAGGGTAAACTGTGTGAAAAGTGCCTCAGCACTATAAATAACAACGTTTAGGAGTTGGGAAGTGAGAGTGTGAGGCTTATTGAAAAAATACAGATGCTGAGATTTGCTTCAATCACTGGAAACGTTCATGTTTAGGAAAAGTCACATTTGAATTTTCCAGTTAGCTTTCAAATCATTAAAAATAAAATTTTAAAATATTTTAAAAATAATTTTAAAAAATAATTTTGAATTTTTTAATATTTCAATAATTTTTAAATATTAAAATAAAAAACAATGCAATTTGGTGCTCTAATAATTCCAAACATATGGGAAGTTTGCCAGCTGGACAGACCTTCAAGATAAACTGCAAGCACTTGGGCAGTATCTTTGCTCAGAGTTTTGATGGATTTTAATTAAAGACATCTCTTAGAGCACAGCTAAAAGGAAGGAACCTTTAAGCAGCTGGATCCTTCATTCCAGAGCAAGGCCTGGTGTGAGAGGACAGAGCTGTGGACAAGGCAGCTGTTCCTGAAGGAACTGCTTTTGGTCTCTTCTGGGAGAAAGTTCTCCTAAATTCCATATTTAAACTGTTTGAGGAAAGAAAGTACAAGACCTAAACACACTTTGAGAATAACAAGATCTCACAGGTTAAGGGTGCTCCTACACCTAAGAAACACTTGTGATTTATTAAACATGCAAAAGTGCAGGAAGGAAAATTGATGAACACAAACTAATAAGGCCAGAAGAACCTGGTGAAAAACCCAATAGTTGCATTGTGGGTAACAATAATGTTCCCTCAAAGACAGCAGAATAAATTCCAAGGGATAGTGCAGCAATACATTGTGCTCTGACAAGCATCCCCTTGCCCTGATAATGGCAAAAGAACAGAACTCACAATCCTTACAGATTTATAAAATGGAAACATTGATTGCACTGAAAAATGTATTAATGACAAACTGCACCTGCATTATTTTATTAATTAATGTTTAATGCCCAACAGGATGTAGTTTTGGAACTGATAGATTGCTGGATTGTTATCTCCCTTAACTTCTTTTCAATAAATTAAACCCCACCAATCTGCTATAGACACCCTTATAGGTACAGGAAAGGCCTTTGATTTATAATGTTTCTAAATGGATGTCACTGTGATGAATCACCACTTCACAAGATTAGGAGATTATTAGGTTGTGGGCTCTATTTTCTACTTCTTCACTTTTAAAGCTATGATTCAAAGAAGAAAATCCTTGTAGATGTTGCTGATTTTACAAGAAGGGTGCTGTGTGGTGAGACTGAAAATCATGGTTCTCTCTTTCCAGGCACAGGCAAAATAGGAGTATTTTGGCAGCCTGCACAGAAACCTTGGGAGAAGCAATGCCAGGTACCAGATGCAGGACAGTCCTTAATCCAGACTAATAATTTTTTGTTTGGCAAGGCAGGGGCTGGATTTTAACATGAGGATGGTGCAGGGAGACAAGGAAGGAGGGAGGATGAACAGATGTGTGCTACTGACATTCATTTTCAAAAACCCACTGAAAGAAGTTTGCCTGTATGTACAGAAATGTGTGGGTTTGTGTATTGGGAAGAAAGAGGTGGAAAGGACCTTCACCACCAGCCTGGGTGCTTCATCTCTACAAACCTCATCCCTTCCCACAGTTTGATTCAGTTTGCTCAATAACAGAGATCTCAAAGCTTTTTTAACCAGGCTTGTGTGCAAAGTGTGTGCTAACACAAAGATGTTATCTTCAAGTTTGCTGGAAGTAAGCACTTCAAATCTGGAGTTTGTTATTTAAAATGGCTCTGGTAAAAGAGTAGCAAAGTAAAAGAGTGAATGCCACTTTTCAAGCTGCCAGTACCCTTCAGAAATTAATTTTTAATATCTCTAATGGCCTGTTTTCCTATGGATTACTAAAACCATAGCCTAGGGGAACCATTATTATCAACATGAGTCCAGGGCATCAGACAGCTAATTAATAGCAGATCACTCTTCTCCCTATTCCATGTTTTTTTAAATGTGAAGATCTCCATAACTGAATGTCATGCAAAATATTATGCAAAGCATCCAGCTTTTCTCCAAGATCAGCAGGAGCTGAGTGCCATGGAAAAGGATGTGCCAGGACAGAGTTGGAGGAGCTCTAATGTTTACTCATGGAAAGGCTACAAATGCAAATCACAGCAGGACTAAAATGGAGCCCGGGGGAATGTGAGAGTAACTGAAGCCCAGCTGGAATGAAAAATCCTCTGGAGCAACAAATGCAATATGCCAGGAAAAAAAAAATAGGTCTGAATGGAATAAAGTCTTGCAAGCAGACTGGCAAACACAGCAGCAGAAGTTATGCTCAGAGGTGGAAACCAAAATAAAAAAGGGGGGGGTGTGGTTACCATGATGGGAATGGAGACCTGAAACACATGAATTAATTGCATTCTCCCAAATTAAAACAAGAACACTGCCATCCCTAAACTCCTGCACGGAACCAAGTGCTCCAGCCTTCTGCTGTCCATGCACAACCAAGCTTTCTCTGCGTGTCCCTAATGAAATATGTGTAATATCCAATTACCAATCAGTTGCCAATTAAAACACGATTTCCCAACAATATGATGGTGCTAAGTGAATTTGCACGCAGCCCTTGGCACGCGGCTTTACGAGCAGCTCTGCCATCCCGCAGCCCTTGTGCCGGCAGGTCCGGGGATGTGCCGAGCAGATGGCCAAGGATGCTGCCTGACTGCCAACCGCTGGTTCCCACACGGGCACAGGCGGAGGGGGCGGGAACAAACATTTCCGTGTGGAACACGATTAGAATGGACCCACAAGGTGTCACTGTTGCTCCAGAGAAAGTCAGCAGCCAGGGGATTTTTCTGGGCAAAACCTGAGACTGGGAGTGGGGGACTGACTCCAGTGGGGATGCCCCAACAGGAGCTCTGGTTACTCTTCCTCCTTTTTCCAAACTCTACACATGCCCAGAGATTTAAAGAGAAATCCAACAGCACCGCCTGCCCAAATGGCACCAGTTGCTCCCCTCCTGCTGTCCTGCTGCCTCTTGCCAAATCCCCACGTTGGATGGAATCAGGCTCTGCCATTGCTGCAGCTGCTGGAGATGGCAAAGTGAAGGCAGCTGGTCCCAGGAGCATTCAGAGCCCACCTTCAGCTGCCTCGGGGAAGCAGAGAGCAAAGCTACCAGGAAACAAACCCACTGCTGATCACAGCACACAACAATCACCATGCCTTCCCTGGGCCTGGCTGCTTCATTCCAAGGAAAGATTTACAGCAAAAATAAAGGTTTGCTTCAGTAAAACCTTCCAGAGCATGTGATTTCAGAGCATGACTGGCTGTATTCAAGCCTACATATTCCCAATTTTAGCCAAAAAAGAGGTTCCTAGCATTTACCCTGTATGGAAGCACACCTACTGCAAACATTCCAACATCTGTAGGAACAAAGATTCAGACAAAGCAAGAGCACATCTGTGCAGCATCAGTGTCAGCATTCCCTGAACAGTTGGGTATGGATTAACTGTGCCAGTTGGTTTTTCCCGAGCTCTGAGAGAAGAGGCACCAGTGGCTCCTCTGTGTTTGATGATTCCACTGGAACCTCTCAGCACCACTGCTGCAGGTGGAGGTCCAGCTCTGTCCATCAGTGCTGCGTGTGTGAGAAATAACTGCTCCTTGGGAACACTGAGTTTCCCTTGGCATGAAGACACTGGCCTTCTTAAAAGGAAAAATTCTTCATTTTCATGTTGAACCAGTCTCAAAAGAAACCCCATCTGCAGTGTTTTGCATCTTTCCCATCTTTAACCCTTCAGGACCCCTCAGGATAATGGGCTGGTTGGAAATGGAAATGCCAAGGCTTTGTGATTCCCAGCAGCCCCAAAGGCCACTCACACTCTGTTGCTGCCAAGGATTTTGAGGAACTGGGAAGAGAGTGAGCAGAAAGCTGTTCCCTGCCCTGAGGCCCTGTGTCACTGGTTGTGTCTCTGCTGTTTTGGGATGGAGAGGATGGCAAAAGTCCCTCCATGTTTGAGGGCTCCCATATAAAGGGGTGCTGCTGCTGTGGTGCTGAAAGAATTTGGTACCCCCAGAAGGAACCCAAATTTCTAATCTGGAGCTCTCCTGGATGGTGTTTCTTTGAGTAAGACCTTCACAGAGACAATCCAGAGAACCACAACCTGCAGAAACATTGGGGCTTGGGCCATGTGCTGCAAAGGCACCCCTGGGTTTGCTGCAAGCCCCCAAATCACACCACAACTGCAGAATAAATGGACAGTGCTGTATCAGGTAGAGCAGCTTCACTGTGCCCTGAACTCTCCCTCTGCTCTAAGTCCTCTGAACTGAAGAGTAACATACCTAATACTAATTAATTTTACTTTAAAGACTACCCAACTATCCAACTATTGCTCTACATTTGTCAGCACTTCCTATAAATATTCCTAATCCTAGATTAGTATGGGAAATGTTTAAAAATTGCCTTGCTCCACTTGAATGTGTTAGGTTATGTTTTCTGTAGACAAAAGACCCACTAAACTTTCCTGGAAGATTGACCTGATACCAAAAAACACAAAAGCCACTCGAGTTACCTCCAAGACATGGGAGTCTTGTCTTTTCTAAAGGGAAGAATGACCCATGGATACTGCAGCAAGTGCTCTTCTCCTCTTCATTATCCAGGGGAGTCTTTCCCTGTCACCTTACAGAATCATTCCAGCCTATTTCCCCCAGGTGCTCTCCAGTGTGGCTGCTATTAATTATTTGTGATGGTTCACATTTACTGAACAGCACTGTAATATCCCCCCCAGCCATGGGGAAGGGGAGCCAATACCTCAGGTAAACACAAAGGGCTTTTCCCTGTGGAGAAGCAGCTTTGCAATGTGTGAATCACTGCTTCCAGCAGGGAATGGCTGCTCCACACCAGCCTGACCCAGGACAGGAGCACAAGGCATCACCTGCCACAGGCTGGGCTGAGATCTGTCACAAGGAGCCAGCACAAATCAGCCACACTCTGTACTGCCTCCTCCTCTGACCCTCCACGTGTTAAAGAGGTCACAAATCTTCTCAAATCCTAAATATTTGTATCATGTCCAACTCGTAGCCATGTAACTGAAACACAGCTCTGAGTCAGGCCTTCCCTGACAGCAGTCATGTCCTCATGCACAAATAATTAAAAATCACAGGCTCTACTTTCTCAGAACCCCTCACATTGACTCATTTTTCATTAAAGCTTTTTCCAGCCCCTTACACTCCCCGTGCTTTTCTTTCTGGAGGGAATGGGTGTCTGAGCTCCAAGCCAACACCTCCTTTGTCACTTGTTTTATTCTATTGGTGGTAGACAGAATGAACCAAAGTTAATAATTCCAGTGGGACAGGATAAAAAGAGTAATGGACTGCTGTTTATAACCAATCCCTTCAGCTGAGCCAGGCTTGCTGAAACCAATTTTAAAAAACTTTATTACTACTTGATTCCTAAGTTGTTGCTAATGACCCACAATGTCCTTATGTGAGACCACTTGTTATTCATACTGCAAGCAGAGTTTAATCCCAGGTATGAAATAATTGATGAGCAAATAAGTCCTCAGGGTACAAAATCACAATGTACCCTGGATTAATCATCACAAACTACCTGAGAACAGTAACTGCCACGTTTTTTAAAGACATAATACTCTTTGAATCTGGTTTACTGCACTTGAATTGTAAAACACATTTCCTTGTCATCCTGCCAGTGCCTCCCAATATTTAAGTACCTGAAAAATAAGTTACCTAAACTTTAGTAACTTCAACCTACTCTGTGCAAACAGTGTTTAACTACATCCTTTATTTGAGCTGGACCAGCAGAGATGCTGGCAGTCTCTCTAACCTGGAATTGTGTTTAGATTTGGGCTGCTCAAGCCAAAAGCCTTTTTGCAGTGTGAAATGGCAACTTCAGGGCCATGCTAGAAAATCTTCAGGCCATTTAGAAACTAAATTATGGCCACTGAAGCACTGTAACTCTTCAACTGAACAAAAACCACAGCTCTCTCCAGATAGATTCACACATTTATTTCCTTTCACAATAAATATATTTCTAAAATACTCTAACACTGATCTCATTTCATGTGGAATGTTTCTGCCATTCCCCTCAGGCAGCAGGGGGGCAGTTCCTTATATGTGGCATCCACAAACACAAATTGGCATCACAAATTCCTGACCATCAGCAGGAACTAATGACTGCCAGTGAGTTTCTCTGCTTAGAAATCTTAAAACCAGATATTCTTAAACAAGTGGGAGTTAACTGTTGGTAACACTTTGCTCTAGACTTGGTTTGAAACACACACACACAAATAGAAGAAAACCAAAACACTGTCAATAAGACAGATCAGAGTTGTCCCAGCTGATTAAAAAAGCCCAGTGCAGTTGTCACATCAATATCCAGGTTTTCTACTCGGTGCCATAATTATCATAAAAGGCCACCAAGGCAAAGTGTTTTTATTGCATTTCTCATGAAGGTCTGTGCAAACAGTGTTTAACTACATCCTTTACTTGAGCTAGACCAGCAGAGATCCTGGCATGGCTCTCTAACCTGGAATTGTGTTTAGATTTGGGCTGCTCAAACCAATCTAAACCCAGAGGAGTGTCAGGAGAGTCAAACCCCATCACAATTTCAGCTTTAGTCTGGAACAGAAGCAGCAAGGGCCCTGCCTTTCATCTCACTACAATTTCAGAGTTCCAGCACTTGCTGAGTATTTTACTTGGGATGCACCTCAACAATCTGAATCCTCAAATAACACCATTTCCTGGGCAATCCAATGGAATTTCTGTAGATTGTTTAGGGTCTCCAGAGAGTACACAGCAGGGGGAGGGAGGGTGAAGCCTGGTGAGTGGAAATCTAAAGTGAAACTGGAATTGAGGCATTTTGGGAACGTTGCTGAGCTGAATGGCAGTTCAAAGAACCCTCCCTAAGTGAGGGATAAAAGCTCCCAAACAGCTTCATCTTAGGCTTGGCTGCACAGAGAAGTGTGTGCTGATAAACTGAATCATCACAAAGAAATTGTTTCCATGCTCATTTCTTTAGAATTAAGACCTGTAGCCACGAGTTCATCACATTCATTAAAGCTTGTGCTCTGATGTTGCACAGGACAGCTTTGGAGGAACTGTATTCTCTTTGTAGAGTTGGGCTACTTGCTTTTCTACAGGGAGAGTTTTCCTCTCCCAGAACAGCAATTCTCCACAAGGATGGGCTTTAATTAGGGACAACCCCATGTGCAGGGCTCAGTAGTGAAGCTGCAGGGGAAAAGCTCTGAGAGGAGCCTGAGGAATCCAGGCACAGGATGCCATTAGCTGAAATTCTGAAGGACATCACTGAACTCCTTCACAAGAAACCAAACTTTCCTGGCTAATGGTACTTGCACTTGGGTAACTGGCAGAGGATCCAAACCATGTTCTGTTTAAGCAGCCCTCCCACAGCAGGAGAGAGGGGAAGAGGTGAACATCACAAATGTGAAGATACTTCAGCATCAGCTCACAGAATCCAAATTACAGGTGCAGATCCTGAACTGGGCCAGAGCCATAGATTTTTTTTTTTTTTGGCCATCTTTCAGTTAGAATTGCACAGCATACTAAACAAGAGATAGCTCTCAAAAATGCTTTTTCAAAAACTGGCAGAAACAGAAATAAGCACAGCACACCTCAGGCTGTAATGCTGCCCATCCAAGGCCAGCCCTGAGAGCCAAACATGCCTGTGCCTGATGTGGGGAATGCTGAGGAGGGAAACAAACTCCACATGAGCATCAATGGTTCCCTGGGGCAGTGCAATATTAGAGTTGGCTGCACTGGAACAAAGCACCTTCATTACATTTGTGTGATAAACATCCCCCCTGCACTGCTGCAATTATCAACGGGCTTGATTGAGGGACTGATTGCAATGCAAACAGCATCACTGATCCACGAGAAAAGAGGAATGGATGTGGCCGGTGCAGCCTTTCAGTGCATTGCAAATGGGTGGCAGCATAGGGAAATGCCACTAGACACAATTCTGCCATTCTCTTTCAAATGAAAAGAAAAAAAAGAAAGAGGAGATTTGCATTTTTGCATACAGAGTTGATACAATTTTCCAACATACGTGAGGGCTTTTTTGAATAGCCTTCAAAAACTTTTAAATGGGTCATTTTACTAAGTGCATCCATAAAGTCATGATCTATATTGGTTGGGATGTGAAAAAAATGGCAATGAACATTTAGCCAGCAGCCCTTTTCTAAACAACAAAAACCAACAATTATTGGAATAATTCTTCTGTTTGGTGTCACTGGGGATAAAAATGACACAAAGAGCTGGAACTTTTTGAACTACTGAGATCTGATTTCTGGAGCATTCATAAGATACTAAACTTTACACAGAGTGTACACATCAAACATCTGGGCCAGTTTGATCCCTGTGTTGACTTGAATCAATAGCAATTAGCATGTCTTGAGTGCATTTCATCTTCAAACTGCCCTTTGCATTGCAGCTTTGAAAGATGGGTAAGTGAGGGCATTTCCTTACCCCTCACCTTAAAGGTGGAGAAACTGAAAAGTCAGGTGAGCAATTATGAATTGTTAGGCTTAGATGAAAGAAGTTTCAGAACTGGGTCCAGCTTCAGTTAAGATTACATGAATGTTGTGTGGGCAGCTTAAAAATCTGTAATGTCCTTACCTATTTAGCTCTGTGCAGTGCAGGCCTTGGGAGGGAATGAAAATTGCCACAAGAAGTGCACGGTGGGGAATTAATAAACAAAAGAAAACATAGCATCTTTCACGTTTCATTATGAGTGCACCTTGCAAAGGGTAGTCCCTAACCTACTCCTGGCAGCAAAGGAACTGTTATTTGTCTGTACATTAACCAAATTCATCAAAGCTAATACAATTACTGAAATGGCATCTCTCTTGCATCCTAGAATTGCTGATGAAGGATGAGTGACACTCTTTGAAAGGCAGGAATGCTAACAGTGTTGCCTTGATTTGTTCTGGAGCACATGGGGAGTGTGCTGATTTCCTAGTGTGCACCAATCTGCTCCTCAAGATAACATTACACAGGTTTGCATTGCTCTTTTCTCACACTCAGGTAACTCCTGAAACCACAAAGCAAACAATTCTGGGGGTACATCCACATTACCTTGATGAAGAGGCAGGAAAAATGTGTACTCAGTCAGTGCACCATGGCTGCTCAGTTTGTTCTGGTGCCATTTCCAGTTCTGCTGCTACAAGCCACACCTTCAGCATCACTTAACCCATCTCCTTTACATACTGACAAATAAATCTCTAAACCACCACCATTTTAGGTCTGTATCTAACCAAAACAGAACTAGATTTAAAAAAAATAATAAAAATTAAAATTGGCATTTAGTGTTGAAAGCAAGAAGCCCACAAAACTAAGACTCCACAATTATGAAGCAATAATTTAAGTATTCTGAAAGTCTCAAGCCCTTTGTGGCAATCCCAGTCAGAAAGAGAATCACATGACTAATGCCAAACACAAAACCCACATCATTGTCATCATAACATGACAGGACAGGAAAAGCCTTTTTGCACTGTGAAATGGCAACTTCAGGCCCATGCTAGAAAATCTTCAGGCCATTTAGAAACTAAATTATGGCCACTGAAGCACTGTAACTCTTCAACTGAACAAAAACTGAACAGCTCTCTCCAGATATATTTATTACACATTTTAAAAAAGGCTACTGAGATAGAAGTCTTTTTGAAAAAAGGTCTCATCTGAAATTTCATAAAACCATGTGAGATATAGGGATGTGGTGAAAGGACAGTAGGAGTCTTCATGCATCCCAAGACAGCAGCCACTGTGCTGCATGCTTTGAATATTTGAATTCCTGTCCATACTTCAAAGAGCAGTTAAAGAGATGTGAGTTGGCAATACAGCAAAACAAATTAAGCTTATGACAAAATATATTTTTCCCATATCGAACTGCCTGAAGAATCCTGGCATCTCTAGGACTGAAATGCAGAAACAATTCCCTTCTGAAGAGCTGAAAAAGATATATTTACTCAAAATTCATCAGGTCCAGTGAGTTCCTGGCCTCCAAGGAGGACACAGTGAATGTCAGCAAGTAACTCACTTGATCAGACTCTTAAAAACTGCCTTGTCCCACGAGCCCCCAGTTTGCAGAAACAACCTTTGCCAGGCAGACACAGCTACTGATGTGTAAATCAGGTGTGCAGACAGCCAGGGCTGCTCCTGGTGAGCAACCTCTGCAAATAAACACTCCCCAGCATAACCTGTGCTGAGAGGGAGACACAGCACAGCAGTGGTGTGGGCTCTAATAACTCAGCTGAAAGAAATGCCATCAGGGTTTTCTACTTTACAGTACAGTGAAGGATTAACTGAAGTGGCAGCTGGAATCCAGATCTGTCCCTTGTCTCAACAGATCTGACTGCAGGCATTCATTCCCACTGTCCTAATAAATATTCACATATTTGATATAACCTGGGGTGGGCTCACTGAAAACAGAGCCAAACAACCCTTTGGAAAGATATCCATGTATTCCTGACAAGGTTTCCCCTCTCCAAAGGTGTTAAGAGCAACATGTTGAGGACAAAAGACACAACTGTGCACCCACATCCTGACAGAGGGTTCTAACTGTGAACTTTGAGTTCCAAAAATGCCATTATTGCCTGCAGTCAGCAATGTCTCACCAAAGGCTTGCTTGATTTTCTGTAAGAAAACCCCCAAGCACTAAAATAAGCTGACTTATGTTGTGGGCTTTGTGACTGTGCAATGTTCAGGTTGACTGAACCAATCAATAATCAAACCAGCCCTAGAGAGTCAGTAGTTATTGATTATCCCCCAGCTTGCAAATGAATTCCTAAGACAACAGGGAGCTGTGAAGAGCAGCTGGGTCCTAATGTGGAAGGAGGGGACAGAAAAGATGAGACCAAACCAAACTCATATCACTTGTATGACACAGAGTGCCTGAAATGCTGCTGCCCAAATAAATGAACCAGCAAAATAATAAGTAGAGGAGCTCTTAATTGGCTTAGTTAACCAGCCATTTAAAAAGAAATCCAGCTTGATGGACTTAATGTTGATTTTTCGAGCCAGAACCCTTGATTGTTATGATTAATACAACTCTGCCCAGGTTTCCCAGGCCATTTATTACCATCTAGCAGGGATAAAACCCAGCAAGGGGAATGCAAATGATAGTGGTAGGAACCCTTTACAGCATCAAGCTTTGAAGACAGAGGTCAACTCCCCACCCTTCATGCAACATCTACCAGCAATGGCAATACATCAGCTCAACTCCCAGCAGCAGCTGGAAAATACAATTCCACTGCCTTGAGCCAAGCTACGTGAAATCCAACTCAAACAACAAGGGGATGAGCAGATTTGAACTCTAATAGTTTTACTTTGGGGTTTAACTCAGCCTGGAAAGGTAGGCAAGAATGCCTTGTCACCATCTGCCCCCAGTTGTGCTGTACTAGGACCAGTATAAGCATCCTCAACTGCATTTTCTGCTCTCTTAATGTGGGGCTGGTGCATAAAGGTACAGAGTGGATGCACCTTTCCTTCTCTTTAGACAGAGCCTTCTTTGCTCACTTCCTCCTTTTCTCCTTTTGCCACCTTTAATCATTTGAAGACTCAGAGTTGAAACTATAAAAGATTTATTATGTGCACATGCAGAAGAATGAAGATGCTTTGGGGCTAGAGATGCTGGTAACTCTTGAATAATTCCAGTCATGTTTTTAAGGGGGACACCTCAGGTATGGCAGCAGCCACCAATACCCAGGTGCTCTGCTCCTGCTGCTGTTTTAGCTCATTCTGATCTCCAGTTGCCCTAAACAGGCTTAATTTACCTTCCCTTCCCTTCCCTTTTGTCTGCTTCATTTGCAGAAGTGTTTCAGATGAATAAATAATACAGAGGCCGAGGTAAATGCACACAAAGTTGACAGTTGTCAAGCTTCCCCCAGCACCACAGATCAGTGTTCTACATCTCTTCATCCACCTTTTTCATGTCTTACTGACGTTTGTGCTGATTGTGTTCAGCACAGATGTGAAAAGGCCACTGCAGGGAAGGCAAAGGAATACTCACATGCTAAGCAACCATGTAAAATCTGCATATTCCATTCTCTATGTTCAGCTTGGGCTGCCAATTAATAAGAAAGAGAGGGAAAAAACCTGAAAACTGAGAACCCAAAAATATACTAGCATTGCCTGCTCAGCTCTTAGCTGCAACAATGGCCTAATGCTGTAATTAACAATATGAGTGACATTTGTTATAAAAGTGATAAAGTCATTTCATTACTAAGGAAAGCTTTGGAAATATGTGAGCTGCATTGAAAACATGTGGCATTTGGTGACAGGGTGCTCTCTCCACAGGGTTGTACATGCAGCTGGATGGTTTAGAAATGCAGATTTGGATCTGGGCATCACCAATCACACTTTAAATTTATTTAACAACATAAGAAATATTCAGAGATAGACCAGGCTGTTTTAAGAAGAGATTACACACTTCTAGGATTTGTGTGTGTGCAGATGGACTGCCAGTAATATATTGGGTTTCCTCTGCCCCTCTGTCCATGACAAACACTCCTGTGTGTGTCACACACATCTAAAGGAAAGCAGTTTTTAATGAGAAGAGATGGTCTAATGGTTCTGAGAAGAGCAGTTTTTAATGCCCCAAGGATCAGGCATGCAAGGAGGACACAGACACCCTGCAAACACACAGTTCACTGAGGCAGAATTCACAATTATCCCCATCCTGCCTGGTTTCATTCACTGTGCCCAGCTGGGCACTGACACCACTGGGGCAGCTGCTGGTGGAGGCTCAGACCCTGCTGCAGAATTGTGTCCACCAATGCACCCCACCTCGCTTTCCACTGCTCTTTGAGGAAGAAAAATAGGAAAAATATTGAGGCAAAGGGGTGACTTGCAAAGAGAAATTTAAAAAATAGCTGGAGGGCTGGATAGAAAGATTCCCTGAACATCTCTCTGTGCACACTAAGCACATATCAGGTCTCATCCTTCCTGAAGGCCCAGGGGAAGCATTTTTCAATGAAGCTCTTCCTACTCATGTGTTTTCCCAATGTTCATGGCACTTCCACGTGTACTGGACATGACAAGGTGTCAGAGTGGCATTTTCCCTCCTGATGTCTTTGAACAGACACACTATCAATGACAAGAAGTCATAACAGCATTTCACAGGCAAATAACCCAGCTGCTGGGCCTGATTTTTGTTTCATAACGGCCATCAGCTAATGATTAATTATAAAATAAAAATAATGAAGGCCAGCCCAAGGTATCTGGCTTTGGAAAAGCTGTTATGACTCAGGCAGAATGTCCATGTTCCCATTGTGAACTGTGCTGGGCAGACACAAAGTGGGGACTACACCCTCAAAGGAGCACGTGCTGAAGGTCATGGCTGACTTCCCTGGTCCCCCAAATCCTCCCCACATTCTCCCCTTCAACCTCTGGAAGCTGCAGCTCTATAAACCCCCAGAGTTTCCTAAAGCTTCTTTTTTAATTCATGCAAAGACTTTTGGCACCCTCACGAGCTTCAGGTACACAAAATGAGTCTTCACAAGTGCTGGGTTGCAGAATTGAGGCTTTTCAGCAATTAAACATCCACATACCAACAAACCCCCTCCACACACTTGTCCTGTCTCTCTGCCCGCCTTGCCAGTCCCCAGCCTTTAAGTGAGGGTGGCACTTCTCACTGGTAAAAACACAAAAATCTGCCCTGAGTTTTGACAGGCTTTTTCCAATGGTTCCAGTCAATTCCCCTCTCCCCTTAGCTGGCTTCCCCACCTAAGAGCCTGGAATAAGGAGGCCTGGAGAGCCAGTCACAGCCAAAAGCATTTTGAAATCCTGCAGCTGGAAATGGGATGAAAGAAGAAGGTTTGATCTTAGCAAATCTCCTCTGATTTATTTTATTATGCCAGCAGATTAATACACTAAGAAGTGCCAGCCCTATTTTAACACAAGGTGCTTTTGTACTATGCCTTAAGCTGCCACATAAAATAAGCTTAAAAGTTGATTAATATATATTGTAAAGGTCATTTCTGATAAACCAGGTGGATCATATTAATTAATCCAGAAAAAAAAAAAAAGAGAGAGAGGAAAAAATAACACATTTAGCTCAGTGGTTAATGGCATAAGGAAGAAGTTGCACACAGAAGAAAATCTGATGGAAAGAAGAAAAGCTCATGCCACACTTCAGATTGGAAGCAAAGCAGTGGTTCATGAAAATGACAGAAATGAAGCAATGCTCTGAGATTTACCTTGAGTAATGGGCATTAGCTATCATCACCAAATGGCTTCTTGTAAACTGTTCAGCACAGAACCAACTTCCTGTATTTTGATTTTTCATCTGACTGTGTAAAAAGCTTAAAATAATCAAGTGCAGAAATTTCTGCAGAGTATTCATTCAATGCATGATTCCTATGGGAATCCCAGGCACCTACTGCAGTGAAAATACTTCTTTAGTATCACCTACTACTGGCCATTAACCTGATAGTTAGAGGAGATTATCTGGGTTCATTTCTCCTGGCTCCACCAGGGTCAGGAGGTGGCCCCATTCTCCATCTTTTCCACACCACTAAAGCTACTGTCTGGTGCCTTTCTTATAATCTCACCAGTTATCTGGAAGCTATTTCAGCCAATATCTTTTTTTTAGCCACCTTATTCTGTTGTTTCCTCTTTTAATTCCTGATCTACAGCCCATGGAATCACTGCAAGGGTGGTGAGCTTTTTCAGTGTGCCCAGGCCCAGTCACATTTCCTCCAATGAAATGTTATTTGCCAGTGTCATTGTGAGTTAAGTACACACCAAAATCAATCCCAAGTTCTTTAACTTCCTAAAGGTTCTCCTTTGTGCTTCTATTCTTAAGGCAGTTTTCATCTAACTACTGCAGTGTATTAGTGAAGCTAATGGTTTAGCAGGCTGCAAGGATGAATGGGCTCTGTCTAGAGATAACAGGAGCCTCCAGTGTTAACTCTTAACTACCATTAAACAGCTTGAGAAAGAATATAAAACCTCATACTACAGAACTGGGGTCTCTAGGTAACAAGGGTTTGAAGGAAATTTATCCTCCTCAAAGGTGAATCTGTGACTGCCTACTGCAGAATTTCTGTAGCTCTTCCCAAACAATCTAATTCTGGTCATCACCAGTGATCTTGTAGCCTGAACCCATCTTCTTGCTCACATAATTCCTTTTGTATTCACAGCCTGCTTTTTTTTTTTTTTTTTTTTTTTTCTGCTGACATGCAGGTTCACTTTTCAAATTTTCCTTGAAAGTTTTCTGAAGAACAAAATTCCTTATTTCACTATTGTTAATATTAGATACAAATAAATGATTGAGTCTGGAACAATACAAGTTAAAGGAGTCGTTTCCCTTGTAATTTATTCATGTCCTTCTCAAATTAATTAGTAGCAATTAACTAATGGGTCAGAATATTTTGATATAGGTATCATATTTTAAACAGCTACTCTTGCTGGTTTTACTTCTGACTTCATTTTTTCCCTTAATCCAAATTTTCAGAAGCTGTAAATATTTCTCAATTATGATGATTCCCTCCTCAGCCTCTGCTCTTCAGTTTGACTCACCAGTGACTATGGCACAGATTGAATGTGATTTAGCATTTTAAAGACAAAAACCAGAACTTGTAAACCCTGTGAGTTCTCCCCAAAGCTCAGTAAATTCCAGAAAAACCTGATCAACATTTGAAGTGCTCTCCAAAACAAAACTGTGGTTCTTTTCAAGGCACATTAATATTGGACAGACTTGCAGAAATGGCTCCTGATGCTCTTCCCTTCCATGTGCCTGTGATTTTAGTGTGCAGCTTGAATAACAGAGCAGCAGCTTGCCTCACCTCTCCATTCTGTCACTCGGGAGTTAACAGTGATGACACATCCCAGACAAAGGGAAGGGAAGGTGGGATCTCCACAGATCCCCCACAAAGGAGGAAACTGGAGGAAACGTGGGAGGAATGAGCAATGAGTGATATCCACGTTCAGGCCTGGCTAGGAAGGGGGAAAGGGCACGTCCTCAGGGATCCTGGAGCTGAGCAAAAATGAAGGCACAAACAGCTTTAAACACGGATGAGAGAAGACAACTTGAGAAGGGAAAAAACAACAGCTCAGACACAGCCCTGAGCAGCCCTGGCTGCAGGAACACAAGGCTGTGCTCCTGGGGGCAAGGAAACAACTCACAACTGCCCTGTCCTGTGAACACCACCAGGGTACAAACAAAGACACGTTTGCAAAGCTCCTCTTTGGGCCCCTCAGCACAGCACGGTTCTCTCACGGCAAATAGGAAAATTTCCCCCACTCCCACAGGTTTGCCAAGTGCCTTACAAAACTAGCAAGCCCTCTTTCCCTCTGCAAATTCACCTTGCACAAAGCTGAACATCACGTGCTACATCAGTGGGGTCCCACTTCTTCATTTAAAAAACAGTAAAAATGATGGGTAGCCAGCATGAGCCTTGGAGGTACTCCTGAGGTTGCCCTGCCATGGCCACCATGCTGAACATAGCTGCAATTGATATTTGTTATTTCCTTATTTAACCTGAGAAATAATTAGTTATCATATCATAATAGCTATCATGGACACATCCAGAATGGAGTCATAATGTAGTTCAGAAATAAAAATAGCAACAGCTCACCAGTGTGATAGTTTGACATTCCACAAATGAAGAAAAAAGGACAAACAACCTAAAAAAGGTTGTTGGATTATTTTTAAACTATAATTAATTACATGTGTAAATAGATTAGCAATAGCAGCAGCTCTGGACAAGCAATTAGACAGCTAATTATAGGGAAAATGCCACACTGAAGGCTCCAACAGATGACCACCCGTCTGCTCCCCATCCCAGGTGTTCAAGGACTCTCAGGTTTGTTTTTGAGCTTTATAAAAAACGTCTGCTCTTGTAACTCAGGCACGGCCACAAAATGCAATACACAGAAGGGGAAGCTCAGCTCTCCCACAGTTTCCTTTCCCTTTGTCCTGGCACTGCTGTCAGCCCAAGGAACAGTTCTTGTACCCACCAAAGCACAGAAACCTACACAGGAGTTCTGCTCCCTTTCTGCCATTATAAACCCACTTTCCTGTAGGAAGAAAAAATGGTATGATCCTTTACATGGGAGCATGCCATTTTTCCCCTGGATTACTGTGGTTCTTTTAAGGCCTCCTGGTTTCCCTCACTAAGTACAATATTTAAGAAGGGATGTTTTTCAGTAATTTATTCCCTCGAGAGAAGTTTACAGCAACTAAACTAATTAGGCATGAGTCTAAGTAAACATGAAAATGCTGATATGCCTGCACCTACTTAATTAGGTTTTGTTTTCTGTTTATCTCTCAGCCTGTATGGAAGTCTCCCAAGTGACAGGAGCACTTTATTTCCTTCCCCAACTCCTGTCTCACTGAGGAGGGGAGGGTGGCCCCAACAAACAGAGACAAAAGGGATGTGGACTGAGAGCTGTCAAATAATGCCTGGGCTGCCCACCCAGCCCTGCCCAAACCCTTCCAACAGCTAAAACACTAAATTCTAACACTGGGGGTTAGAACTTCCCTCCAGCAGAACTGGCCTGTGCAGAGGTCCCAGTGCAGAGACACAACTGAGAGGCCAACCCAGGGCAGGGGAACGGCTGAGGATGAGGGTGGAGCAGCAGGAAACCTTGAACACGAGGCACAGAATCCAAAAGGACACCTGGGGACACTGGGACTGAGCTCTGCCAGCCTGAGAGCCCCGAGAGAGGCACAGAGAGCACCGGGTGTGGCTGCCAGAGCCCGTGTGCTCACAGGGACCTGTCACAGCCCCGTGTGCCCAACAGGGACCTGTCACAGCCCTGTGTGCTCAACAGGGACCGGTCACAGCCCCGTGTGC
>JBBMKD010000170.1:3102775-3164747 GCA_037834095.1 Argya squamiceps
GTCACAGCCCTGTGTGCCCAACAGGGACCGGTCACAGCCCCGTGTGCTCACAGGGACCGGTCACAGCCCCGTGTGCCCAACAGGGACCTGTCACAGCCCGTGTGCCCAACAGGGACCTGTGCCGGGCTTCTGCCTTGGGCCTCGTTGCCCTCTGCAGGACACAGGAACAGACACAGGACACAGGGACAGGATACAGGGACGGGACACAGGGACGGGACACAGGGACAGCACACAGGGCCAGGTGACTATCCCGCTCGCGGTGATACAGGGACAGACACAGTGACAGCACACGGGGCCAGGTGACAATCCCGCTCGCAGTGACACCGGGACAGGCACACGCAGCTCCTCCCTCCTGCTGCCCTCGGGCACTCCCAGCACAGCGGGACCGCCGGAACTGAGTGAGGAACACTTTGCCATCGGCTCGGCTCCGGAGCAGCTCCAGGAGCTTTCCAAGGTACCTTCGCGATTATTTTTGCTAGGTATTTTCCTTTCAGCTCTATTAAAAAGCCCACAAAAGTGTTCCTGAAGACACAAAAACAGTGGATTTCTTACCTAAAAGGTGTGCAGAGTCAGGAATTAGGTGCCTTCCTCCTTTTCCAAGTCCTCCTTGATGCTTGGATTCTTTGACAGGTTTCCAGTTAATTTGAAATGTAACTACTTACCTGTGTTCACCTCTTTTTGCCAACCATTAGCTGGCACTAATTACAGATCCCACTGGATATAACCTTAAATCCCAAAGGGTAAGATTTCACTCTGTGAGTATAACTTCATTAGAGGAAAATGATCTCTCCTTTTTTCTACCTTCTTATCATGTTCTCAGAACTACACCTAAATACCCATCATTTGATAAGGGAATGACCTACATTTCCAGCCTGTGATTCTCAGCCTTGCCAGGAGAGATGGTGGCTCACAACCACTGGCTCTCAGCAGGGACCACTGTTTGCAAAATAGTGCCCAAACTAAGGGCAGAGCAACAATTAACACAATAAAGCTTCATTTAAAGTCTTCCCTTCTTAAAATCTAAATGTTATCTGGAAACAGGTAGTTTAACGATTAACAACACTTCTGGAAAAATAAAAAGATCTCTTGATATTTTCAAAAAGAGAATGTTCTTTCTTAGTCTGGCTCTTTGAAATTGTAGTTTACACTGGCTGTTTATTGGAGATTTAGTGCTGGGAGACAATTTGGCAATTGAGAGATTTTCCAGCTACCCAGGATCTGAAGTTCACATTTCATGAATTAGAAAAAAACTTAGAGGAATAGTTGCTGAGAGGATCTGATGGGTGCAAGTTACCATCAGCCCCCCTCAAACCCTCCCATGCCAAATGGAAGACATAATACTGAAATACTTTCATAAAAGCCTTTCTTCCTACTGCAAAACAGTCATCATATAGATCACAAAAAACATCACAATTACTACAGATCAGAAAAATTCCAACAAACTTCTGAAGTTTGTGCATTTTTACAATTGCTTCCTTTCTCAGTTGTTGCCCATCTGTAACTACCAGCTATAGAAATAAAATATCTTTTAAAAATGCAGCACATACCCGGTCACGGTGTCACAGTCCCAGCTTCAGGAGGAGACAGAGGCAATGGATGAGGAACGCTTGTGTGGGATATTATTGCTCCTTTGCACCTTCACTCCTTGTGTCTATCCAAAGCATTTTTATCAGTTTTCCAGCCACGTTTCAGTGAAAAATACAAATAAAACAAAATAACAACAACTACAAAGTCAGTGGGATTTCAGGAACAGTCCTTGGCCGGGGCTTCTGCCTTCCCCCTCACACACACATTGTGTATTTAATGCTTGCTGATGATTCAAGCAGACATCACTGAGTCAACTCACATTTAATGAGTTCTTAAAGAGTAGTTTTACCACTTTTCGAGCTATAAACTCAATTTTACACGTTTTTTCTCCACACTTCACGAGGACATTTCCACTCTGTAACATTTACCACAGCCGACGAGGCTGCGGTAATGGCGGCAATCCCGAGGCAGGGCCAGACGGGCGATTTAAACGGCAGCCAGGGTTTTCCACAGAATCCCGGGATTCCCCACATCACAGGAATGAGGTTTTCCAGGGAGTCATCCCGGGAGCAGAGCTGCCAAGGCCGGCAGCTCCCTCAGCCCGATCCCATTTTCTCCCACACGGCCACGGGGAGGCGCTTTTGCCCGGGAGGCTGAGGCGGCTCTGCCCTGGCCCGAGGGCTCGGCTCTTTCCCAGCCACACCAGCTCCCACCACCTCAGAATCCAAGCTTCCAACAACCAGCACTGAAATATGATGGTTGTTTGGAAAATTCCTCCATCGAGACTACCAAGTTTTTGGTGGAAAACATGAGATTATGAGCAGTGTCACAGAGTCGCTGCCTACTCTGGGCTGAGCCCTCAGCAATGCCCATCTGGCCTCAGAGCCACCCAGCCCCTCAAACAGCAGAAGCAGCTCTTTCTATGTCCTTGAAACTAGTTTTTTTAAAATGCTTTCACTCCAAAACTTGGCATTTTATGTGCCTGATCATTCTGTAGTCTGAAGTAGAAGGCAGTATGTGTAGGCCTTCCACATACCAGCATTTGCTCATTGTGTTTGGACTGACACTTTCAGTGTTCTTTTTTTTTTTTCCTTAAAAAATAAATCCTAATTGAAAGCCCCACAGAGAAGCTGTCAAGTAAAATTTATGACAAAGGTAGCTGCTTCTGCAGGTCGGTTTTCAAATCCATGGCTTGAAATGTGACTGACAGATTGACACACGCTGACAAGAAAAGAGCTTTGGAAGAACTTTTAAAAATCAGTGTTTTTATAATTGATCTGAGGTTCAGGAAATGGGAAAGCAAAGATGCTTTGCCGGTTTTCCACACATTTATAGGCCATGTTTCAGAAAATTAGTTCCTCAGTAAAATGTCTCCTAAGGGCAGCATTTAAGGATACATTTAAGTCCCACAGAGATTTCAGGAACTCTGAAGGCTTGGTACAGATTTAAATGCTGCTATAAGGGTTGATTTTTCTGACAGGCTTTCAGAATCCACTGTTAAGGGAATATGGTTTTAAAAAGGGGTTCATACCCCTAAGCTGTGCCAATGTTGCCAGCTATAATAAAGTGCTGGTATGCAGGCATTTCTGAACCACAAAGTTCCAAAATTTCTTCTTGGCTGAAATTTGCTCCTTTTTTTTGTTTTGTTTTTTTCCTAAAATCTTTGCAATACTCATTGTAACTGAAGTTAGTAGATTAGCATATTTTATCAACTGCTGGAGTCTCACCTTTGACTGTAATTAAGTTTAGGTCAGAGCCTGCAAAAAAAGGACAGGCTATTTCAATAAATGAATTTAAAAAGTCTTCAGGTCTTAAAAGTAATATGTAACAGTGATTTGAATGTATATTCAACCACCTTTTGATATAATTATTCTAAAGAGAAAATCTGGTTTTCCTTGTTTTCAAGAGAAATCACTAAGTCTGAAGAACTGTCTTAAAGAAATCAGAATGGCCCTTAAAACAATGTCTTTGTATTTTGGGATTGTTGTCTTTTTTTTTTTTCTTCTTCTTCATTTCTCTAAACACTGACTGAAAACCCACTTCTACTTTCAAAACTTTTATTTTCAAAAGTTTCCTTAACTTTAATGAACACATATGTTTTCTCCAAAGCCTTTCAGAAAACTCCATAACAATCAGAACTTTAATTCAAAATAAAAAACCCAAACCAACCAGGTACATAGAAAAGAGTGAGGCAGATGGAGGAAGAAAATAAGTCCTGACAAAATGCAGGTTCTTTCTGCTGCTACTTTAACATGGCAAACAAATTTTTATTTTTTGGAGTGGCCAAAGGAAATAATTGGTTCTTTTCTCAAAGACAAAATGCCTTGTTGCATCGACTGGAATGGTGAAAAATTCCAGGTGCCTGGACAAGTGTGAAAAGAGAAATCTGGATTAAAAAGCAGAGCTATTCTAATCCCTGAGCTATTTACTATGAACATTTCTATTTCTTTATTATATGTAGGATGTCTCTCCAGGATATATTTATATGTCTGTAAATGATGAACATAACTGAAATTAGATGTAAAGATATAAAACCACGAGGGGTGTGTTTATAGATAAACTTCAGTCCAATATAAGTTACTGGTGTTGTGACTATTAAATGGCAGAGTAAGGTGAAAAGCAGATATCTAGGTTTCCATTCCAGTGCTGTGCTCCCTCCCAGAAGAGCCCAGAGTAATCAATTTATTTATCAGAGCAAAAATTACCTGAAATTTTACTACTTTCTTCATTTGATTCCTGCTCACTGATGAGCTTTATAGGACCCTGATTTACATCAGATTCAGTTAATATTATCAGTTCATTTATGGCCTACACCCAGAGTAGCTTATGACTTCACATATGGATAGTGGCAGAAGCAGTGATAATAAAATGAGATATTTATGAAGCTTAGGTACTGCTTATTGGAGACTGGGCTGGCTAAAAGATGCCTTTTACCTGCAGGGTATTGCAGATACACAAGTCTAATCTGTTAAGCTTCAAAACTTGAGCTAGGGGTTCCTAAATCACAAACTAAGTCTGCTTCTCCCAGACCAAAAAAAAAAAAGAAAAATAAAAAAAACCCCCACAAAACAAAAATAAAACAAAAACAAATAAACAAAAAACCAAACAAAAACCCCCCAGATGTATGAAGGCCTGTTGTTTCTAAGACATAAGAAGCATCTTTGGATGGTGCTATGGTCTGCTTTGTTTATTTAAGAATTCCTCCTTCCTGCTTGACCTCTGAGAAGAAACTGCTGTTGAGGCAGTTCCTTTGAGTGGAATTCTCAAGCTCATCCCAGCTTCATTTTGTCTTATGTTTGTCATGAAATAAACACTGTTGGTATCTGAAACAGAGCCACAGACAGCTGTGCTAAATATACTAAACCAGCACATTTATTTAAGCACCCTTTTTGGCACTATTAGCTAAATAGTAAATTGAGTATTTGCCCAACATATAAAAAAATGCAGATTACACATATCTCAAAAAAAAATTGCACCCATCTGGAAACCATTACAACCTATGAACTGTGTAGTTGATAAAAAAATGCAATTAAGGTAGCCTGATGGTGTAAGTGCCTGACAAATGTTCTCTCTCAAGCACTTTTTCCAAAATGGGCAAGAGTTACATGAAACCAGCGTTCCTGACAGAGGCTGCTATCAACTTGTAATCCTCGAACCCAAAAATACAGAAGGTGGAGAAGGCACATTAACATGGCCTCATGCATCTTGTGCCCATGGATTTTATCATGAAGAATAGTAATTTACCATTTAGCCATAAAGAATGGGCCACTAGGAACCAGCACAGAGCAGCAGCACCTTTTGAAAACAAAAAAAAAAGGCAAAAACAATCAGCCACAACAAACAAGGACAAGTTTGTCCTGTTTTTCCTTAAATGTAAGTGTTCTGACAGTCATGAAAGTAAATCTGTAGTCTGAATAGACCGTCTATGGCAAAGTTCTAATTAACACAGATAAGATCTTAAATTTCTAATTTATATTTTTATCTCATTTACAGGAGTGGAATATTTTAATCTTGGAAGTACTGAATTGGGTGTTGAATATCATACATTATTCTAAAGAGAGGCTTTATCAGAACATATGTTTTAGAGTAAATTTGGCTTATTCTTATCAAAACATGCACTCTTACTGAAGAAATTCCTCTTCCAGTAATCCAAAAAAGGCTGATAACTTTGTATCTCCATGTCTTTGGCACACCTTCTGTAAAAAGGGGGTAAAAATGCTTCCCAGGGACTGTTGTCAACTAATCAGCTACGTGAGGCACATTTACATAAGTGGTTTCCATGATGTGATGATAATAAGGGAAATCATGGATTATAATGCATTTCACTTCACTATTGTTCATTTTATTGAGTCCCATTTAATGGATTTATTTCTCTTCACAGTGTTATCTTAGTGCTTAGTGCAGTATGAACTCTGGATTTAATTAATAATTAATATTCCCTTTGCCTTTTCACAGGATTGGTAAGAAAAATATAAATCCAAGATCTAGGAGTTGATCATGAGATACCAGAATGAGGCCACTTCCTGAATAAAGTGTGCCTTGTTGCCTTTTGTTTCATTCTTTTGCTCACTTAATTAGTTTCATTCCCTTTTGTACATTTCAACTTACTGTAAAATTACTGTACACTTACGGTATTTTCTACAGAATAAGTTAATATTGCCAAAATCCAAGTGGGGATAAGTTAAGTATGCCCTCGAACTGCTAATATCAGCTATTTCTTAATTTTTGAGGCACTGACTGCTGATATGGGTTTAATTGAATCCATTTGGATAATATGTATATTCTTGTACATAGACATGCTTTTCTGAATTATCTTAATATGTCTTATACCAACTATGACTACATCTATGGGGAAAATAGATTACTAAAGTTGTTATTTCATAATTAATCAGATATTAATCACAGTTTTTTGTTTCCAGCCAGCTCAGGCATTAATGTTTTTTCAATATTTACCTAGAAGTGACATTTTTATATAGAAATATTTTTTTCAGTAGATAGAAGTGTTGAAAATGTATACAGAAAAAAGCCCTTTGTTTCTCACCACTCTACTCAATAATTCTCTCTTCCTTTTTTGCACTGCATAAAATCTGTTGCTTTGATGAGCGCTTTCAAGTATATATATGTATATATATGGCTTAGAACATACAACTCTCATCAAAATCTGTGTTTTAATATTAGAGTACAATTCACATTTGCCATTTTAAATGACAGCTCCTATTTTTAGGCCTCCAATTAGCTTTAAATCCCTTTAACCCCCCTCCCTCAGAAATGGGTTTCTTCACCCTTCCTCTTCCCTTCATTGTAAGTTTTAGAATTTCTTTGATTTCACCAGACCCAGCTTGTCCAGACTGCTGCAGCAGATGCTGACTTGATTATCCTGGTGCTGAGCCTGGCTGAAAATAGGCATATTTAGTGAAGTGGAATGGGAGGAGATCAATAAAACACCTCTCTGTGTTGTTAGCAAAGTACCTCATATACAGTGCTTGTGTGCTGCACAAAAAGCAGCACTGTAAAAGCTGGTAATAAGCTTCCAATTGTCTCAAACAGACATTAATCACTTTGTTTAGTATTATTATTTGTACTTGATACAAGACCAGCCAAGACCCAGTGCACAGCCAAGAAACAGAAAGATGAATGCACATGATAAATATTAACTAACACATTTTTAGGCTATAAACTCACTTTGTATCCCTCTCTTCCTGAAGGATTTATTCTCCAACTTAGTAACTGTATACATCCTGTCCATAATGGCTCTCCTTTCAGACAGCGATTTTCTCACCTCATGATGTCTCTTCCCAAGCTTCTTCCTGAATCTCATCCAGAACAATGTGCAGCAGTACTTCAGAATATTTTTGGAAGCCTACTGAAACAGCTAATCAATCTCATATTCTTTTCCCTGAAAATTTCCCTGAAAAAGCAGCATACAAAATGATGTGGTGAACTAGGGATCACGGTGAAAACAGATGTCGTCTCTGGAGCTGACCTTTTTGGTAAATAAATTACAAGGAAACAGCCATCCTTCCAAGGCTGGTGGCATTACCCTGCTGTTCCCATATGCCCCTGTGTACTCAACTTTTTGCACAGTGGAAATGAAGAAAAACAACAAGAATACATAGGCATTTTTTTTTTTTACAATAGGATTTTTCAATACATAGGATTTTCAACTTGAGTTTTCATTTTGCTTTGCCCCTTTCTGTTTACTTCTTTCTGCATTTGGAATTCTCACCTTTTAACTTGTGTCTGAATCCTCCAAAGGCTTTCCAGAGGATAACCAAGAAAGTTAAACCTAAATTCTCTTTCTCTAAATGACAGAAGGGTCTTAATGATTTCTGTTCCCAAACCTTAGCACCATTGGAGAATAATTTTGTTCGTAAACTATAGAAGCTTTTCTTCCTAAATACAACCAGAACTATCTTACCTTGTCTTCATGTTACCTTCATTGCTTCTCAGGACAACATAAAATAATTTTTCCTCAATCATGTAACTGGAGAATTTAATAGAATTCTGCACAGAAAAGTTATAAAGGAGTACATTCATTTACATTATAAAGGAGTTTCATAGGATTTTCTTCTGTCTCCCTTGATCCTCTGATACTCAAGAAGTATACAAGTATGAACTCCAGGAAACAAGAAACAACCCTCCCTTTACACTTAACCAGTGCTATCTAATGCTTTTTAGGTTCCTAAATGAGAAACTTGTTTTGGAGTTTCTCAGTAAGATGAAATACACGTCGCTGTCATATCCAGACTTCAAGCAGACAGGAGATTTTCTCATTTGGATTTTTCTCATCACATTTGGAAGGATATGCTCTGCTGAAAATGAATGAGGTTTAAGATCCCAAGCCAGTTCTAGTTTGAAGGTCACTGCCCACATTTATCACTTCTTAGTGGCCTCCCCAGAATCCATAAAAGAAAAGCTTTTCTAGATGTTTTCTGAGAAGAACAGAGTAAATTAAAACTTGGTACAAGTCAGCAGCTTCCCAGATTGCTTATCATAATATTTAAATCATTGCAGCAAGCCTCTCTTTCCCCTCAGAAGGCAAAACAGTCAAATAGAATAGGATGAAGAATCTAAGTATACGTTGAAAAATATTTCTTTTTAGTGAGATTTTACCAAGAAACAAACATTTAGCTTGACTCATAACTAGGGAACTTGCTGAAGTGTGCTGTCAATCATCTTCCCCTGGTAAGATTGCTTTCCTGAAGTAACACCTCAGGACCACAAATCCCTTAGACAAAACACTGCAAGTGCAAAAGAACTGCTCCAAATGGATCATTCAAATAAATACCCAGCTTGAGAGCTAAGTTTGAAAGCTCACTTATATCCTGTAAATATATGCATTTTCAAATATAACAGAGGTGTCTTTTCTGAGACGTGTACATAAAGCAGTCATTGCAGAGCACAGCACTCTGATATGCTTTGTGAACTCAAAGCTAACAAGTTATAAAGAGACTGAAACTTCCTATCCTCTATCCCACGAGCCCAGAGGAATAAGATGCATTCAGTTTACTTTATTAAGAAAGGTTATTAAACCAATCAATCCAGGAACTAGGACTTCTATGAATCAAAAACAAGCATTGCTCCTGCACATTGCAACACCCTATATGTCCTTTAAATTAACTTTTAAATCACAGAAGTAACCCTGTCTTGAATCTGGTCTCCAGAGCACAGCTATATGAAAGACTGAAGGTGGTTTTTAAGTAAAACTTGCACAAAACGAAAAATAAATGGTGACCAACCGTGTTTTGACACGGGCCACTTTCTCTCCATCAAGTTTGCTCAGAAGAATCACATTGGAGCACAAAAGGATGCATCACAAACTCCCAGCACATTGACTGATTGGAAACTACATTTTGAAAGACTGGCCACTATATCCACCAAAATTTTCTTACTCCTACCTGGACTTCTTTAATTTCCTTAGGGGTTTTTTTTAGAAGAATGATACCCTTCAGAGAGAGCAGGCTACAAAGGTGTGTGAAAGGAGTAGGGCTGCAATAAATCCCAAGGAGGAATTTTCTGTGGAAGAGAACTAAGCAGTAGGACATGAAAGAGGGGCAGCTTCTCAGATGCTGCACAAAGCTGGAGTTATTTAGAGCAGACAAAACACTCACAGGAAGGGATTAGATGAGAAGCAATAAGGTCAGAGATAATACAGATGCAGGAACATGGTTATTGAAGCCTCTTTCACGCTGCATCGCTGGCAAAGAACACCTTGTTGGTGCTGTTCTGGGTTTGACTTCTCTTGAGTCACTTCCCATTCATTAGTTTGGAAATCTCACAACTGTTACCAAGAGCAAGAACTGTGCCTCTCCATGTGACACAGAGACACCTTGTCACCCAGACACGCTGCACTGAGGCTCTCAGCACACGGGTTTGCCTTCCGTGGGAAGCTGGGCCTCTCTGTGCTTGCTGGAGCTCCCTGAGCTGTGTTTCTGTGGCTTTCCTGTGCCAGTCACTCTGTGCTCTCAGCAGGAGGGTTAAACAGAGCTTCAGCAGGGCTCCCCCCCAACATACAAGTCCCCAAAAGAAATGATCTCCCCTAGGTGATGTATGGTTGGGATGTAAACTCCTCACACTCCCGGCACTTTGGCAAGGCAGTGCAATCCTGCACTGTCCCACTGGCAAAGCTCATCTAAGCCTCGTGCTGCTGCAGCAAAGCAGACTTGAGCCTATTGATTACACACCTATTTTTGTGTTATGAAGGTACTTTACTATACAAAGACATTTTTTTTTAAAAAAAGAAATCCCATTTCTCCACGGGAAAAAAAAAATCTGTTTAATATGTTTTAACCTAAATAAAATGGCCAGTTTGAGAAAAATTAAGTAATATGTCTAATAAAATCATGACATGCAATTTTAAGCTACAGTGACCTGAGTAAAATGTGGCATATGAGCCTGCATTTTTTATTAGACTTCATTAATCTTGTTAATGACTTATTGAATACCGTTGTAAAAATTGATCCCAGTGGCTACACTGTTGTCTGCTTTAGCAACCTCCTCCAACAGCCACGTTGAACTGACAGAGTATTTCTCCAGTCCATTCTCTGCAGCTTTGCAGGGAACACTGCAGCAGATGTGCTTTATGGCTGGACATGATTTAAAAAGTCTCACATTGTTCTGAACTGAGCAGGAATATCTATTTTCCCTCTTTACATGGATAAAAGGAGTATATGTACACTCATATAAGTAAGTTATCTATGGATGGAAACCACCAGCTTTGCTTTCTCTAGTTTGCTGTCCTGAGTTAGGCTGAAATTCTGTTTTTAATGTAGAATATTTCAATAAATCTTACCCATAACAAGAGAATTTCTGTGCCAAGCTTAAGAATTGTAAGCACACACCCTATTTGAGGAAGGGATTCCAGCAAGACAGACCCAATGAAACAGATTTTAAATGAAGAAGAAAAAGTTGGCCTAGGACTACTTTCTGGTAATGCTTTTGCTTCCCAACATGTCATACACATATTTATTTCTTTGTAATAAATTTACTGAATTGAAGAAGTGAACACACCCCCTCATTTATAATTCCTTGTTTAAATGAAATTTTGACATATTTAGGAATAACCTGGATACAGCTAAACAAAAAACTTCCTAGTACACATTAAAATTAATTACTTCAAGTCTTCTTTCTAAGTGAAGCAGCAGCACTTGACAGTATCATTAAATGCTATCAATACTACCTACTATCAACTCAGAATTTTAGGACAAACAAAAAAGGAACACAATTTTTCCCTAAAAAAGGGACAGACTTTGTAATAAAGACAAAACCAAACTACTTCAGGTAATATATGACTACAGGAAATACATTATTAACTGTATCTTAATTCATTTAACTCCAGTAATGACTAGATTGGTAGCACTGTTGCTTTATATTTAAAAAATGTATTTATTAAAAATGGAATCTATATTCTAAGAAATGTGATTCTTTTAGTCAGCATGGCATTGGTCTTTTTAGCTTTGTCATACCAACTATGAAGTAGCTTTTTATGCAAAATCTTTGGATTTTTCTAAATTCTCCAAGCCGATCCCCATTCCCTCAGTGGGTCAAAGTCTTCTCTGAATTCATGGACTTTCCCCAGACATATTTTGTGGAAAAATGAAGCAAGAAATCACCTCCATCTAATTTCTCTCACAAACCCTTTTATCATTCATACTCTCATTCATCATGTTCCATGGGCACCCAAGATTGAAATAACAATAGATAGCAATTAATAACTGAAACATCCAGTCCCATTTTAATAGGAAATTAACTTCCATTTTATCTCAGAGTTTTCTACCTCGTGCTGCAGTTTTTTTATTTCCCTGTTTCTCATTTGCTCTTTTTGCTTATGGAAGTCAAGAATCCTGATAAAATATTGAAGTCAGTGATATGCCTGCTAAAGCAGTTCCCTGGAAAGCATGCCATGCCATCCCAAGCCAATTGATTTGTAGATTATCCAATCAGCAGAAATAAATACACTAATTTATTTTAGATATATAGGAATAAATCAAATGTTTGCCCAAGTAGCCTAAGCAGACATGATAGAAACAAGCAAAAGCTGCCCAACTGTTGCAACTGTCTGAGAGGGAGGATTCATATTTTGCTAAAATACCACATTTTATGTTCTTGAGATGAATCCTATTACTCTTTGGCTGGAATCCCAATGCTGTTCCCGTTTAGTGGACAGCACATTTCATCTTATTTTTATACAGCTCATAAAGCAGATGAAGTCTCTTCTATGCATGTCACAAAGTCCTGTGTTGCACAATCCAGGCTGTCACTAGGGTTTAGCAGCACTGCCACTCAGGGGGCCATGCACTTTGTTTTCCAGAGCTTTCTCTGCTGAACATGGAAAGCACAATGGATATTTACAAAATGAAGAAGCTCTGAAAACTTTAGAAATGTGCTTCCATATATTTTATTTTCTTTAGAGTCAGCTTTGCTTCTAGTTGGATATCTTTTTACTGAAGGTAGATGACCTCTTATTTACTCTCTTCTTGTTCTTCCATTTTAAGTTCTGCATTTTTCTCCAAATTTGTACATAGTTCCACCTGTGTTTCTGCCACGTCCAGCCAGATCTCATCACCTCACCTGACAGTCCTCAAATAATTGCAAGCTCCCCTTTAGCACCATGTTTAACTAATGCCACTAAGCATTCTTCATTTTCAAAAAGAACAAAAAGCTCCTAAATGTATTTTGCTACTATTGAAAAGGAATTTTGCTGGTATTTCCCATTTCTTACAGATGAAGGAAAACCACTGGAGCTCCACTGAGTTAATGGGAGCTACTCACACCTAAGTAGCTGACAGCAGGGGCACTTGTTCCTGTGTGAATCTCCCACTGTACTATTTTTTGTGCAATTCCCCCAGGGCCAGTGGAGATGAAGAGGATGCTGTCAGTCCTAACTAAATTCTATCCAGAAAGGGCAGGAAATGGACTGCATTTATACTGGTGCTACAGATCACCTTCCACTTAGTGCAGGGAGCTGTGACACATCTGACTTCTCTGTGATAACCTTCACCTCAAAGGAGCTATTCAGCTCTGCATTACTGTCAAAGGGTGTAAAAAATGCTCATCTGTCCCAAGTGACTCACTCAGATCTCTGCAGAAACCACTGCCAAAGTAGGTGAGATATGGAACTGTCACAGCTCTGCTGCTGTCCCTGGGTCACCACAGTGACAGAAATATTTTCACAGATTTAACAACAGAACAAGGGGAAAAAGGGGACAGGGGGAAGACACAAATGGAAGATCTAAAAGCCCACCTAGAAAAGACAAGTTGATTTCATATAATGGCCATTGCAGCAAATTAATTTATAACCAAAGGGAAAAGCAGCATAAACCCTTCAGACACGTACCAGAAGACATTCAAACCAATTGAATCATCAGAAGGTAAGAACACTTGCTCAGAGCTCTGGTCGTGAGCCAAGGGCATGTTTGTTTGTATCAGTAACAAAACAGAAGTTATTAATTGTGGCTGCTCATGATGATGACCGAGTTCACTTCTGTCCATATGTCGGGAACAGAATTGGATTTTCCATGTCTGCCTGAGCTTTTTTCTACTTCACTTATGCTACATCAGGCTGTGGGCACATAGTTGTCAAAACAGAAAAGATAACAGAGATGGAGAATAAATTGATTAGGGCAGACCTGCAAGAGATTGGCACAGGAAAAACCAACTGGGAGAGGACTGGGATATTTCAAGAGGTGAACTACAAGAAAGAATGCAAATTTAAATGAATGTTTACTTTCCACAGTGCTTTGTGTCTTCAGGCAATTACTAGCAACACTCAGCAACACTTCCAAAAGAAGCAGTTAAGGAAGGAAGTGAGCAGCTAGTGCTCCAGTGGGTTTCAGACAGTTGCAGGCAATCTCAATCCTTGTGTGACAAGGTATTATTTATTTGCTGGGCTGGGAAGGAAATTTCAGCCTCTTTTTCCTGAACTCTGCATATTTTTTGTTAAACAGGCCAGGGATTAGAGAGATTTTTATTCCCTCTCTTTTGAAATGGCAGGCACGGAGGACTGCCCTCAAGTGGGTTAACTGCCTTTCTTGTGGATTTCTTAGAGAGAGGGGATGGACACTGGCCTGGTTTTAGCCAGTGCTCTGCCCCCATCTCCTCTGCTGAAAGAAGATCATTCCTGGACCTGTTTCAGCAAGAATATCCAGTGTGGTTCCTTCATCAGGAACTCCTGAGCAACACACTAAGCTAAACTGCATATCAGCCTCCAGAATCCTCATTTCTCCATCTTCACTACAGGTTCATCTAGAATTCATTCAGCACTTTCCACAGCCATGTAAAAGAAGCATATTTTTCTTAATAAATATAGGAGTTAATAAATTTAGAAAGTTTCTGAATTACAATTTAGGTTGGATTGTCAATTAAAAAATAGCTATAAAAATAAAGCCAAGGTTTGTCCCACTGCATTAGTCTCTCAAACCGTTCTGATCCATAAATGTTTTAATCAAGATTCATCTACCAGACCTTATTTCCACTGGATAATTCCATCATTGATTTGATACATGAAGCAATTTTCATTAATAACCACAATATTACACTGATTATTTCTTTTATAATGAAAGCAGAAAAATATCAAAACCTTGCCAGAAACTGATATTAAAGGCTTTCTAAAGCCAATACACATTTAAATAGCTGTAAAACAGTTTAACTGTACGTATTTGGTAATGCAAATCTGATGGTGTCAAAGGAATTCTCAGATTGTGTAAATTAAGCCAGGATTTAGGAAATCTTATCATAAAGCATTCTTTCCCCCCTGAATGATTAGAAATTGTGAGGATACTTCTCTGAGCTGGTAGGGAAAAAAATATAAAAAGAAAAGAACATATGCCATCGCTTTCTTCTAATTAATTTTTATGTCATAGATTATGTACCGTTTCATTGACCATATTCCTGGGCTCTATTAAAATCTAATTCCTGTGTGCAAGTACAAGAAGTAGAAGTACTCTGAGAAAACAGTGGATCCAGGAGTGAAAACTTGCAAGGCAAAGAGAACAACTAAAGCAGAAGATGAAAAAAAAAAAAGAAGTAAAAAGAGAATGAACTAATTAACATTCTAAGGATTAATTTAGCCACAGAACATCTGTTTTCATGTGTCCCTCTGATGAGATCCAACGTGAGGGCTTGTGTTGGTTGGCTTTGAAGCTGTATTTTACTATCCAAGAAGAAGTTCTGCATACAGATTTTGATTGGGATTATGGATATCTTAGTAACAGAGGGACCCCTGGGCCCCTTCTAACCACTCTTAGTTCCTTTATTTCCACTTGACTTGTATCCATACAGCATTCTCTATTCCTTGTTGAAAAATTCTCCACTGGGCACACTTACTGTTTATATTCTATTTTAAGAACATTAAATGTTCCATCCCTCATCTGCTTTCCCACAAAACAGGATATTTTAATTCTTCTTTCCTGTATATTCTGCTACACAGCCAGCTAGTTACCTAGAATTCAGACAAAGCTCTTACCCATTTCTCTAATTCTTCTGCACTTGCTATTCCCCTAATTTAATAGTTTGTTTTCTAATAGCATCTTTCAAATCATGTTCATACAGGTCCAAATAAGACCCCATGGTTCTAACAATAAATAAACCATCTGCAGCATTGTAAGAAATATTTTTTAATCTGGAAAGTTTCTAAGTCCCCTGCTTGCCCTCCTGATTATAAATACAAAATATAAACTATTTTAAAATCCAGAAAAAAAATGTTCCTGGCAGATCTCTCTGTGGACAAGGCTTATGGATTTCTATCAAAGAATACACACACAGAAATTTAAGTCTTTTTACAGCAAACCTGATAAATTTGCACTGACTACAGTAAGTAAAAAATTCAGACTCAGTGATCAGCAGGAATAATTCATGCACACCCAGAGCTGTCCTTGTAAATGCAGAATCAGGCAATTTGGTGGGCTCTCAGCAATGGTGGCACTGATGTTTTCTAACTACACCCATTACATGTGGAACAGATTTCTCAGGCTTTCAGCACTGGCCTACCCGGACCTCTTTAGGAATAAAAAGTTATTTTCATTAATGGACTAAACTAATCCCACCACAATTAGTAAGTGGCTTGTTTGCCTATCTACAGGTAACACAAACTTGCAGGTCATTAACTCCTCTCCCACTAGATAATGTCATGAACACAAGCAATAATGATGTTTTCCATTGCTCTGTGTTACTCCACTGAGCACCACAAGACAAAGCATTGAATTGACAGCAAAGTCATTTCAACTCACCTACCCCCAGCTCAGCATTAATCAGTCTCTTACTTGGTCATCGTATCCAAATAATTTCCCAGAAAAAAAAAACACTAAACTTGTTGTCTGCTGAACAAATTGAAGCAGGAAATAGCTTTTTGTATTTTTAAAGGAATAATTGATTCTGTAGCTCTGTGGCTGCTGGTCAATACAACAGTAATTGGAATCATCATGACTAATGCACAGATCATTTTACAGGCATTATTTGCATGAACATCTCCCCAGCTCACCTCTGGTGTGTGAGGCCAGGATGTTGCTCCCATTCTTGGGAGAATTAATTGTTAAGCTGCATATGCAGTTCTTATTAGGCAGAGCAGAAATTCATATGCATGCTTTAGTTTATTAAAAGCATAATTTAACTTGCTGTTGAGGTACTGTTCTGTGAGTGTGTCTGTCTAATTACATGGGCCCACATAGGGAAACAAACCCTTTTTGTTGCATCCTGTGTGTATTATCAGTCTTGACTGCCATTTTTATATCAAAGAAGAAGGATTTTCAAAATACTGTCCACCTTCTTATTCCCCTTTTGGAAGTGCCACTTTGGATCTCTGGCATCTCACTGCTCACTTTTGGAGAACCTGAAAATAAAGACCAGTGTACTCTGTCCTAGACAGAAATAGACAGAAATTATCCCACCTCCTGCATAAATCATGTGTTCCTCCTGCATCTTTTGAAACTCTCATATTTATTAGCAGACAAAGAATCTCTTCCTCAAAGACTTTAATGCATTCCCTTGCCTTCGACTTGTACCTGCACAGCAATTGTGATTCCAGTTGTGTCACTGTTAAATATGCCATTAATTACTTCAGGAAGACATTATACCATACTCAGAACAGACTGTAAACATTTTATATCATTAGGTAATGCACTGAGGCTGTTTTTAATGCCATAACAGCTCTATTTATATACTGTGTTGCATAATTAGCTACTAATGAGGCTCTAACTTTCACTGCTGTAAGGCCTAGGTATCTTTTCCTCTTTCAATGAATTCATTTTTGCTGTCTCATTAACACACTAAAAAACCTGCAAATTGTGTTTTAATTAAAAGCTAAACTACCTCTGTCTGGAGACACTAATGAACAGATACACTCCAAGGAAAATGCGAGAACTTTGTCAGTCAAGAGGACAAATACCTTGCCAGAAGAGCAACACAAAAAGATAACACAGCTCACTCTCTTATTTTCAAGGGCAGGCTCTTCTCTACTTTCTCCCTGGTTTTTTTTCCCCACCTTAATTTTCTCATTTTGTATCTTCAGCAAGGCTGCCTACTCTCAGATTGACAAATTGCAAGCTAGATCCTAAGAAAAGGCAAGACTGTCTTAAAACCATGAGGTGTGTGTGTGTATTTTGAGTCTTCCTGATGCTTGCTCTTCCCGTCAGTCTTCTGTATCACATTTCCTGCCTTGTGTCTGTAGCTGCAAAGGGCTAAAAACACACCAGCAGAAACTCATCTAACTACATGACTTCACAACCATTCCAATAAAATCATGAGCACTGACCACAGTGCTTCATTTCCTGACTTCTGAGGGCACTTCATGCAATTAATGCAGGAACATTCTCAAATACATCAAGGCAGGAGGCAGAAACAGGGTTTGAAATATACTGGGGAAGGAAGAGCATCCCACTGATCTCATCAACACACACATACAAAGGCAATTGATTGTACAGTGTTCCAGTGGAAGAAACAGAGACTCCATTTTTTTAAAAAAAAGACCCCCTTAAGGCAACATAAAAAAACAAAAAGGAAAATTATATCCAGAACTAATGTTCCACACTGTATTAAAGCACTGTGAAAACATCCATCTGCAAGAAAATAACCCAGGGGCAGGACAGAATAAATAACAATTAACACAGGAAAGAAGGAAGCAGCACTTTTGAAACAATATAGACAGTTCTAGAAATATTCAGGAAGAAGTTCCCTTAAGATCCTACAGTTAGTGACAAAAAAGGGACTGCATTATTCTTACTGGAAATTGCTGACAGGAGGAGCTGGATCAGAGAAATGCCATGGAGGAAAGATCATCATGTAAAGATTTCTGGATTAACTGCCTGCTTCCCTTGCAAACACAGGATTCTGAACCTGCTGTTCTGCCTCACTTCATAGGATAATTGGAAGCTCACTTCTAGGGATGATTGGAAGCTCACCTGGTAGATTACACCAGACCCCTATACACTGCCAGGAGTTCTGCTTTTGAGTCTTAAATTCAGGTCCTTCATTCCCATCTCCTTCATGTGAAGAGTTCCTTAATCTCTTATGAAAGGTTTTCCTAATATTAAACTAAGTGGCAGATATTAGGAATGCTTAGCAGCCTATTCTCCCTAAAGATGAAAATCCTAAGTAAACCAACTTAATTAAGAATTAATTCCCTTTAAATCACAGCCCAAATTTCTCTCGCTGATCAATTATTTGCGGCATGAAATGATTTAGAGGACACAGGGGCAGATTAATTTAGGTGACAAAAGTGATTTCAACTCTCAGCAGAGATATTGCATCCTGTTTTTGAAAAATTCACCTTTAAAAGGTAAGCTTTGGGCTGCTCTGTGTTTTGCCTTTGATATTTCTTCACACAGAGCCCCAGTGCCATTTTCATTCTATTACAACCCCTTCTCTCCTCCTGCTTGAAGGGATAATTCTGAAAACTGTTCTTTAAAAGAAGGCATCACCTCCTTGCAATCTCTGAAATTCTTCTGAGGTTGCTGGAAAAGCACTGGCTCCTCTCAAACACTTCACACCAAGACTCTGCATGGCAATAAAGTTGCAATGGATTAACACTGTTACTGCCCTTCAGTGGAGTAACTCAACCCAAATGTTGGGGTTTTTTCCTGGTGAATGAAAGATTGTGCTGTTTAAGCAGCTGAATACACAAAGACAGCTGCATAGGTACGTGAGAACATTTTAACTTCTGGATACTACTTTTTAAATCTCTTTATCTGAGCTTCTGGATCCTGCAGGCAGAGGTAGTAACAGCTGCTAATACTTTACTTTTTTTAAGAAATAAGTCTTTCTGACAAACAAAGCAAATAATAAAAACAAAACCTTTTTTCTCATGATCAACTATGAAGGCTGAGCAAATAGGATTAGAGCAGCAAGCTGGTCTTTAGCAAAAAATTTTAAAAAGTATTTTAATGTATTCCAGATATCATTAGAGAAGGATATGAGACAGATACTAGTCTTCAGCCCAGACTTATGGAGAAGAAAGAGTCATTTAAGAGGATCTACAACTTTACTCTTCGAATATTCTCTTGAATTATGTACCATATTGCACAAATCTGATCTATTACAAAAGCAAGAAAATTGCTTTAGGAAGCATTTCCCTCTCTCTTGCTGATGAGGATTATCTGTTTATAAATTACAGGATGAGTAGCTGACATATTTTATCGAGTGCTTCTCATAAATCCCAAGGAACCCTGTTCAATATACTAGCAGATAATGATTTTCAAAGGCTCAGGAAAGTTTTCATTTCAAACATACGTGTGCTTTAATGAGTCACAGAAACAATGATGCAAGCAGGACACTGTGTGTGAGGAAGTGCAGTTCAGAGAGCAACAGCTGCAAGAAAGCACAGTTAGAAAAACTAGAAAACATTTGAAATACAGAATAAAATGTGCAATAAAGGCTAGGGCTCTGTATCCATATTTAGGTCATCAATACATTTATCCAATGTTGATAAAGGAATACAAGTTGTTTGAAATTAGCTGCAATGCATCAGTTAAACCACTGTTTTCCAGTCTGTGCTCCAGAGACTCTTTGATGTCCATGGATTGCTTTTGGAGTCCCATGAGAGACTCTGCTCATAAAAACAAGCATTACTTGTCAAGAGACTAAAACTAAAGCACACAACTCTTCAAGCAAACCAGTAGTAGATGGTTAGAATTTCCCAATGTCTGCTGTACAGCACTGAACACTGGAATAGCAAATTGCATGAAAAGAACCATTATCAGCAAACACTTTAACAAAGAAGGATGGAGTTGGTATTTTTCACATGAGTAATTCTTATACTTGTCCCAATGTCATCTGATTATGCTTGAAAAATAAAATGTCATTAATCAATGGGACTTCTTGTGTGAATAAGGGTAACTCTCCTGAGAAGCTGAAGAATTAATTCCCTGATAGTTAATTTTAATATACAATGGGAGCATTTCAAATGGCCTATTTACACAATTTTAATCTGAATAAAATAGAAAATGTCACCTCAATGCTAATACAACATTCCTGTAAATTATGCACATTTTTAAAGCTAATGAAGCTGTCATTATCTTATTAAAATTGGGCACAGCAGTTATTTTCAAGTTATCATCGTGACTTTTAAAATATTTTGCAATTAAATTACTTTAATTCATTTGTATTACATGTAGGCTTGTATGAAAACTATTTTTTTTATCGTGCCTATTAGGATGAATGAGAGTACTATGCTTTATTACACATGTTCAATCACATTCAAAAACGTGGCTGAATTCATTTCCCACATCAGTATGGATTCTTTCAATCCTGCTCTCTAGGAGAGCAGAAGCCAAATTTCAGTTGATTTCACTGGAAGCAGCTCTGAATAATGAATTTATGCTGCCAGTAATAAGGATCAGAAATGACATTTACCACTGTTTTCAATGATTTTAACTATGCATGGAACAAAAAAACCCAAATACACTGCTTTCAATTTTACTTTTAGGTAAACCTAGGCCAGGCCTTAACTAGTCTAAAGAGACATCTCTTCATCTGAGGACTTGATCTTTCCCTTTATGTCACTGCATATGGGCTGCATGTATAACCAGGAGTCCACAAACACAACAACAGTGTGCACTGCTGCTGGGCACCATAATGAAAGCAGTAAAAAGTAATTGCCTGGTAAACTCTGGTAATTATAATTACACATGTTCACACAACTGCCCTTTTCCCTGCACATCCCTGCAGTGCACTCCTGTTCCTGTGTCCCAGCACAGTCACCACCAAGAACGTGCCCATCCAGGGAGCAGGTGAGCCTTTTCCATGGCAGAAATATCACCTTTAGGTGAAGAAAACATTGATAATGTTACATTCTGCCATATCAAGCCATATTCTCATTCTGTTTACAACAGGGTAAATAGCACTAACTGCACAGTTCAGTCCTATCAGTGTTGTGGGTCACAACAAAACTCCTCCCACTGAGATTTTACATGCAAATTCCTTTTTCTGGAGACAAATCTGGGGACATATGATATTCCTCTCACAGGCAGTGATAGATTAGTCAGCCCCAAGGGATGTTCTGGCTCTGTCCTGATGCTGTTGTGCTGTTTGCTTTCAGATTTAGGCAGCTTCTTAGCAAAGACCTATGAGTGTCATTTGCTGCTACCAACACAGACAGCTGGAAAAGTCCCCTGAATAATGGGGAGCTTTCAGTCACCAGAAGGACTGAAGCAGCAATTCAAGATTAATGGGCAACTAAGGAAGAAACAGGCGTGCAATTAATCAGATGCTTCAGTAATTCCTAACCACTTTTTCTCTGATTCTGCTTTCCTCAAGAATATGTAAATGAGACTTTAAAAATACACTTAATAATTTTTTTCTTTGTAATGAAGATAAAAATTCTGCTGCTAAAATGAGAGACACTTCTAAGAAAACGAAAATGCAGCTGGAAGGTGTGGTGGTATTTGCTGTCTGCTGTGTCACCATGTATTTATTAGCATGGCAGCTGCCACTAATCAAACAGAGGAAGAAAGCTGAGTAAAAAACATTTGTGGATTTCATCACTCATTTAATATTTTGATAAGAACTCAGCTAAATCACTGTCCAATAACTCTGCTTATAAAAAAGACTTATAGAGAAGCTTATGGGAATAACACTAGATCAGAAAAGTTCTTTGCAGGCTTCATTAAACTTAAACAAGATACAAGGTAGTGTAGTGCATATACAACACATTATTTCACAAGAAGAGGCTGGAGAACTGGAAATCTTCTCCAAGACAGTATAAAAACATAAACAGAAACATTACCTGGCAAAATTAGGAACTGGAACACGCAAAGCTGACAGATGTAAATTCAAACCTTCACACAGATGTTCTCCAACACTAGCAAAGGCTGTAACTGAGAGAACCCCTGAGACAAAACCCATGAAGTGACAAATGCCAACTGTTTATTTGCCTTTGAGGATCTCAAACACGACCTGCCACATACTCTTAAAACCCCCGTGGTTTTCTGCACCCCTGGAACAGCAGCAAGCCCCCCAGCTCTGAAACAGTGGGAACAAGAGACACTTACCTGAAACAGCTGCTTTTCTGGCCCCCACCCGAATCAGGTCTGAGTGAGAAAGGCCATTGTAGTCAGGAAGGAGTCAAGAAAAAAATTAACCATGCTAAGGATTGCAGAGCAAAGTGTTTGGCTCTCTGGCAGGTGTGTTTTGGCAGCCAAACAGTACATTCTTGCCTGTGGACAAGTGGAGAAGCCTGTCCCATTCCCACTGCTGTGGATGGATCTGAACAGTTCCATCAATGGCTCCATCTATGGATTACTCCCACCAAGGAGCCCTATTGCGTTGTACCAGCAGTGCAAACAGCTCCTTGGCAGCTCCAGTGTGTGTTCACTTCACCTGGTGAACACACAGCAACCTGGGCTGGGCATTAACCAGCTCTCATGGAGGGGAAGTCCTCACTTTCAACCCTTAAGGAGCTGACCAAATGCCCACACCCCATTAAAGAATTTCCTGAATAAAGACCGAGGATAAGAAGCACATTTCTTTATTATCCTCCAAGAATTTGGAATAAACTGCTCCTGTTTGCCAGGGGATTAGGATTCCTACAGGCTGCCCCTCCCCAAAAAAACCCCTATCCCTCCATGTAGTATGAAATACTCAGACTCTCTAGTGGGACATGTAAAACATAGAGCATTTCTGTAGATAAATAAGTGAAAGTACTGCATAGATTAGGGAAAAAAGAGACACTCATTTCTGCAGGTGATACAGACTCTGAGAGTGAGAAAGACAATTATTTTTTAGAGTTTTTCTCTGCAGTTTCCAAAGTAGAACAGAAGGAATTTTCCACTGGAGTATGAGGATGCTCTTCTTATCATATCATTATCTCAAGCTTATTTCTTCATTTGGAAAAGTTATTTTTCTATTACAGCCTCTTTGAAAAGGGAATAAAGATGAGCAAATATATATTATGAAATCAATTATAGTCTTAATGGCATTTTCCAATGGCAGATCAGGGAACAGCATTATTTTATTTAGCTTGTCATTTATCCTTATACTAACTTATTTGAACACATAAAATACACTGTACACTGCAAGAAATAAACATGATGGATGGATGGATGGAGTGACATGTTTTATTTGCTCCCTAAAAAAATTGCATTATGTCTTAGTAAGTATAATCCCTGTTTTTCCACAGACTTCTGGTGTGATTTTTGCTATTAATCCTTTTAGGATGAAATCCACAATAAGTGCTACACACATAAACTGATTCGTAGCTGACATTTAGATACTCAGCACCAAATTACAATGCCCAGTTAGCTCAGTTCATATGGATCCACCAAAAACCAGTGACCCGGGGGAACTGACCCACACATCCAGGGGGATTTAGTACATGCTCCACCTTTTCAGAACAAAGTGCAATCCCCTGATGTATAGCTCTAATTGATTTTTCTCTGACAGGACACAAATGATATTAATGGACTCAAGGAAATTCCAGCCCTACTATATTAGACTGTCCTATGTAATTACTCTGAATAACCTTTATTTTACATCCACCAGGTAATTTATGAAAAGTCCTCATGTATATCCTTCAAGGTATTCAAGTGCTGCTGAAAGGGGCTTCACTTCTTAAATTATGGGAATATAAATAATTTTTTTCTGTCTTCTCAGAAGATCCTTCTTACTACATTAAAACAGACATAAATCTACATTGCTGACTCATCTCTATGGCTTTTACTAATTCAGATTTCATTTACATGCATGAGTGGTCATATATTTTAATGAAATCTTTTGCAGTCAATACCACCCATGTAAAAGCTTTTTGAAAACAAACAAAAAAAAAATTAGAACTAGATTTCTTTGTAGGATTTGGAATATTAATTCATCAGGTTAGTACCCATTTACTCAGGAGCCTTAAGCTAGTTTTATAACTACTGCTCTGTGCTTTGCAGGGTCATTGTTGGACAGAGAGCTGTAGAATGTTCACTCCAATAAGTCAGCCTATGCTGGGACTTTGGAAAGGTCCAGTTGTAAATGCTCATCCAGCTGTAAATGCTGTTCAACCTAATCACACACACAACTGTTTGGCTCTTGATGACTGACACCAAACCTCATCTTCTGCCTCACCAGTGCTTTTGAGAAGACTCCAACCAGCTTCCACTCAGCAGAGAAAGCAGCCCACAGCAAGCTCCTTGGCAGAATAGATAATGCTTGGCCAACAGTGTCACACTATAAACAGCAAGAGAAAAAAGTGCAGATTTTTCCATCAGAAACACAATGAAAGAGTCTTCCTCTGAAATATCTGATATCCTAAAACCAACCACACCATGGCAAATGATTAAATGAAGTGCAAAGAAAGGAAAAATTATTCAGGTAAAAATTATTCTAATTTCCAGAATAGCAGGTTTCTTACCCTTTGTGCAATGGTCTTAATAGATGTTGCTCACTGAACTGGGCTTCTACACTCTTCTGGATTTGTGGCTACACTGGAAGAGCTAAGTCCTGCAGGATGACTGGGTTTATTGAATTAAAAAGTAAGTGGAGATCTGAATCTATGTTAAATCAGCTGATGATATCCTGGGCCTCAAAGAATAAAGAATTGATACAATATTGGTGAAGGTAAGTTTTCATTAAAACCTTTTTAGAATAAATTCTTTGTCAAATTCAAGCTTTTCACAATTTGTAGAACTGGTCTTCCATAAATTGGACCTTTAGCACTTGCTTTGAAATATGCCTGCAGTTTTCTTTTTTCATACTGTGAAATCTTCCAAGAAATCATAAACAAAATTATCATTCAGCAAAAGCATTGATAACAAATCTGACCTGTCTGAAAGTCTAGGCCAGGTTGCCATGGCCAGCTCTACAGAGTGGCAAAAACGAGGCAGAAGAAAAAGAGCCACAAAAGTGGAGCTTTCCCTATCCTAGAAAATTCCCAACAGGAGAGGCAGCACCCTGCCATAAACTGAAGGCATACCTGTGATTTATCATCCCTCTTTCAAAGGTCTGTTTTGATCTCCATCTGATGTGTGGATCTTAAGGAAGGAAGGATTTAGCTGCTGCCTTTACAACAGGGGAGATGAAAGCAGCAGCTTCACACAGAGCCAGATTCTTGGAGTTTTGGAAGTGTTTGGGGCCTGACCAGCTGGAAGGGTTTCCTTTCCCTGTGGCTAGATTTCCATGTGGGAAAACCAGAGAAGATAATTCACTGAAGAATAGCTGCTGGTTGGAGAGTCTCCTTTGGAGGTGCAATCAGCAAGGCAGAAGCTGTGACATAAATAAGCTGCTGTGTCTCTGTGGGCACTCAGCCTCCAGCCTTTACAACCCATCTGTCCCCTCCAGAAGTGAGCACCACTGTAGGAAATGTGTGACAAAAGCCTGCAAGGGAACTCCTGTCTTTTCTCATCTCTCTGTTCCTTCCTCCAGCCCTGATAGATTTCCCCCATCTAATCTAATAATCTATTAACAAACACCTTTTTTTGCTATTCCCCCCAGAGAATTTATCTCAGCCTCTGAGAGTGGCAGCTGCCTTCTGTTACCTGAGGAAAGGCCAGTCTGATACCTCATCTACCTGGTCAGGTTTCCTGCTGGAGAAGAGAGGAAGGAGCATGTGAACCTTTCTGCATGGCAGGGAACTTTGGGCTGGGCAGAGAGAGCTGACCCAAGAGCAGTCTCAGAGCAGCTCTTCATCTCAGGCAGCTGTGGAAAATGCCCACAAATAAATCAATCAATAAACAAAACACAAAGTGCTGCACACACAGAACTGAGCTAAGGGTCTCAGGACTTTACCAGGTAATTAATCCTGATCTCCCAGTCTGAAAGCAGCTCCCTTATTTCCCACCCAGACCTGAAGTCAGTCAGGCAGTCCCCGCTGTCTGTAGGAAATGCTCTGAGCCCACTTCCCTTCTGCCCAACACCCCAAATTTCTAAACCCAACTGCAGTGCTCATTTGAAATCAGAGCCCACCTTCTGCATATCCACTATGAGGTGTAGAATATTTCTGAGTGATGAAGTGTCCTTAGCAAAGCCAACTTCTGTATCACTGACTATTAACTGATTTTCCATAAAACCTCATTTGTTTCCTGTCTAATTCTGCCTAGCATGAACAGTTTTAAACAACCTATTGCAACCACTTCTCTACTTGCTTGCCTTTCATTTTCTCCAGAAATTAAATACAGCAGCACATCTTCAATGTTTATTATAGAATAAATGACTTACTCAGACATAAAAATAGTTTGAGCCCTGCTGTTATATGTACAATGGTATAATAGATAATCCAAATTCAGAGGGTAAATGTGATGCCAGACAACACAGAAATACATATTTTACTGCGAGAAACTCGTGCTCTTCAGTTGTATCTCTTCAGATTCAAATGTATTTGATTTAATATCTGTTTGGGCACTGTGGTTTAGCTGATTTAACTTTTAGTCAAGAGGATGGGTAATAAGGATTGAAACTATATGGTTTTCAAACTGCAAATGAGTTATCTGACCGGTTTTCACTTAGAACAATGTAAAAGTACTGAAGTATTTAATTTATTACTATAGCAAACAGTGCCTTAATCAATTTAAATTTCTTCTCTTCTCATTCTTTCAGTAGATTAACAGAGCTGTATAAATTGATACAGTTCATACTACTTTGAGCTTTTAGACTGAAGGAAAGGAGGTGACCATTTATCATGTAAATGTGGGGGGAAAAACTCTTTCACAAATTAGGATCTCTTCACAGATCTTGACCTGATTTGTACCGTTGCTGAAATCAAGCCTTTACAGACTAAGAATATTGTGATTATAAGATGAACTGGTAAGAAGATAGCAAAATTCAAACATACATACCAAGAAGAATGAATCAGGTATGTCTTTCAGAATGAATTCCCTGGCCTGATCAAATGCAACTGCTAATTTGGGACAGAAAGATAATGGATGAAGCCTACAGTGATCACTGGGAAATCTCAGTGAAATAAGAATAGCTTCATATTGGAGCAACACATTTCTAATTTGATATTAACTTTCTTAATAACCTTGACTAAATATTACAGACTGCAACACAGACATGCTCAAATATTTGCCTGTAATATGAAGAACAGACTATCCACATTGGAGGAGCTGAATGGGTGAAAGATAGTTTTTATTAGAAGCACAGTTGTTAGTCTAGCATTCCCCATGGCAGCAAAGGAGATGTTTTAAAGAAGTTACTTGAAGTAAGGGTGAGAAGATCCATTTTGGCAATGGGAACCCTGTAAACAGTGCTGGTGGGTCTCCCTGTGCACACATTTCTGAGCTTTGCACAGTCAGTGCACTGCCAAACACCAGCATTACCAGAGCTGAAGGGGCCCATCTCGTCCTGGTGATGGATGCACAGGGGCAGAGAAGTGAGAGCCAGCAGCCCCAGAGCAGCATTCCTCCAACATTCAAGCACAATTCTACTCTGCATTCCCTCAGTTAAATGCCTTTTTAGGTAACTGAGCTGCTGCCAGTGTAAATCCATAGGCATGGCTGGTTCCCCCAGTAACTGAAATAAATGGCTGCTCATTTCTAGCCCTGCCAGTGCTGCAGAGCTAATGGAGCCCCAGAAAAGGGAGCTGCTCTCAATTTTGGCTCACCAGCACTGGCACCAACTCAGCTCTCCCTGCAAAATCTTCATGGCTGATGAGGCAGAGCTTTGGCTTGCAGACCCACGGGCGAAGCTTCCAAAGGTTTCTTCTCTTTCTTTTGTTTCTGACAATTAAAAATACATTAAAGCAGAGTCACTGTAAGCAGCATACATGCAAGCACATTCCATCTTTATGCCATATACAGGCAGAATCCCACTCTGAGATGGAGCACTGTAAATAAACACAGAGCCCCTTCTCATAGTCTGTGTATTTTAGAGATGTGTTTTACAGAGTTCTCTCCACCCCACTGATGGCTTTTCTGACATGGCATCAGCTGCCAAAGCCTGCTTTCCTGCTGCTTTCTCTCTACTGTGTCTGACAGCATTTTTAGGATTTAACTGACCTAAAAATGGCTTCTGCCTGTTACTGAAAATGCAAAAAAAAAAAAGGTTCTACTAAAAACAGCACTTAGGGAGAAATTAGGATTAAAGAGCAGCCAGCACTTAAACCATGTAAATCTGAGTGATGTCAAACTGACTGCAATGACAGAGCTCAAGAGCAATCTAATGGATGCTTTCTGCTGTTTCAAGTGAAGCATTTAAACATTTTAATGTAAGGCTGTTTAAAATGCATATTCTATGCCACTTTAATTCAAGCTACAGTAGTGACTTGATAAATCTCCTATTTCTGACTGGCACATAGCAAAAGATCTCCCACACCTCTGTGTGTTGAGTCCTGTAAATTTAACAGGGTTTTTTTTCTTTTTTTTTTTTTTTTACACCATATATCTTGCAACATTTTTGTGTTGGAAAACCTGAACTTATAAAATCAGTATCTCTAAAATTTTTGCTGTACCCTGCAGCCAGACCATAACACGTGGCCCTTTTGAAGGCCTAAAATTTGCAGCTTTAAAATTTCTCTGACTGGAATAATTAGATACCGTCTTGTATGCCTGCTACAATGTTTTGCACATAAATTACTTACAAACCACTGTGAGATTCAAACAAGAACTTGACAGGGAAAAATAGGTATTAACTCCTATGAGTAATTTAGGCATGTCAAAGCTATAAATTGTTGCCTTACTTTTTTCTTTTTATGATTTGTGACACAAGAATGGATTACCTCTGCACTATTTTCTACTTTGGTTATGATTTTTGTCAATTCAAATAAAGGCAGGGCAAGAAAGAATGGAAATAAATTATTATGGCTTAGCGTAAACTACTTGCATGATAGTCTTAAAAAGGAAATTAATAGAGAAAATACATTTTTAAATTTCAATTCCAGTAATGAGAATTGTAACCTTAATGGAAAAAATCATGTAAAATTAACTAATGTATATCTAGTTTTGGTACAATTATCTAATTCTCCACGCTGCAACATCTGACAGCAACTCACACACGACTTTGAAGTTCTAAAAATCGTGACTAACATTTTTACCTTTCTTCTCCATTGTTACAGTTAAGTGTCACTACAATTCCTTCACCTGGTGCCATTTTCCCATGCAGTCGTAATTCTTGTCACAGAAATGATGAATTTGAAACCTTTTCCAGCTCATTTTTAACATTCTGCATTTGGTTCTGTTGCTAATTCTATCTTCACATTCATCCACAGGCAGGATCTCTGAATACATATGTAAGGGTTCACTGAGCCAACCAAATGAAATATGGAATATTAACAAGATGAAACTTCTTCTTCCTTGCTGAATGGGGTGTTACTACATATCACCAGAAGACATCCCAATCCTTATAAATCACGCTGTGCCATGCATGAGGAATGGGAATGACTCAGGAGAAAAGGAGAAATATTATTGGTGTGCCCTTAAAGGAATGCTAGAGTCCCTTGTAGATGCCTACAAGTGTGATTGGACTGTGATATATATGTGTATTTCTCTAGCTGTGCAAGAGATTATATCAATGTACTCTATTTTAACAACAGGGTTATGTACTCCAGATAACTCTGTATCCCAGTTCTGAGCCTTACTCAAAATTCCATCATAAAGCCAACATTCCATGAATTCTGTTCTACAAAGGGTCAGCAAACTCACCACGCCACACACAGAGCCTGTAAAGATTTCCTGAAGTGACTTTTCCTTCAAGTACTGAGAAGTTTCAGGAGGAGGGTCACAGTCTTTCGCTGTGCCAGTGAATTTGTCCTTCAGCTAAACCTCTCCTTGCAAAGAGGTTTCTTGCAGGACAGAGCTGCCCCATGCCTCTCTTTATCTTGCAGAAGGTCTAAGTCTTCAAAGCCTAAATCTCTCAAGCACAGAATTAACACAGGAAGTACCACAACCCAGTTCTCATGTTCATTTCTTTCTGTTCATTTTTGGCTTCGTTGCTAACTCTGGTATGAGGGATTTGTGCAATGCTATAATACTTGCCAACAACCCTGTGGGTCCTAAACCCCACACAATTCTGTAATTTCAAAACTTCATGGACTCCTTTTAGTATTTTCCCACCATCCCTCTTTACAGAGGTGCAAAACACAGAGCATGTATGAATTCAGTCACACACAGAGGTGTCATTTGTATCACAAACCAAGTGTTTGCAAAGGTTTCAATATTGTTATTCTTCTACTTAAAATGCTTCTGGTTTTATGTCTAACATGAGATGTTGCTTCAACGCTACCAATAAGCCAGAGAAGCATTTGCAGTATCTGTGCTGCATTAGGAACTTTTATATGTAGGCAGATCTGTCCATCCGGTCACCGACAAACCAGATGCAACAACTGTCATTTTTCATTGGATCAGAGGTTCACTACTTATTCAAAGCAATTTTACAAAACTATTTTCTAGTTCTACTAGATGGATAACTGCAGAGGGTAAACAATATGAATTTAACTTTTTCTAACAGAAATAACAGACACTGGTGTACTACAACCTAAAAAAAATAGATTTGCTGATATTTGAGATTCACTTTATTTCTCTTCTTATCAAGGATAGAACAGAGCAGCATGGGCTGGGAAGACTGCCTTTCTTTTCCATTCCTATAAATTATCTTTGCAGTTTAAACAGCCATGTAGTGTTTAAAAAATACAGCATAGTAGCTGTGGAATATGGCATTGCATCTGGACACCATCCACTTTCAAGAAATGCCATCTACATGACTGAATTTAGATCTATTTTGGGGAGAAGCCTGGGATTTCCAACACTAACAGTTTAAAATTTGGCTATTTTTCTCTTCCTTTGTTTATAAAATCCTGTAGATTTATAGGAAGAAAAAGCTGTTCTGAATGTGATGTGTTTATAATCAACAAGATGGTCTAGAGAGATTTGGACTTTCAGGCGTTTGGATTGAATTTCAGCTGTGTCTCAGCACAGTAATTGATTATCTCAAAAATAATTCTACTTTCAGCTCAAGTCTATCAGACCAAACAATTCAAAATGTTTTTAAAAGCCAGGCTATTTTAACCACTTTCCAATATGCCAGTCTACCAGATGGAGAAAGAAAACCCTAGCAAGAAAATAATGGGATTATTACCTTACTTTAGACCGTGGAAGTCTCTTCATAGATAAAAACATCTGTTGTGTCTATGTGTGTGCATATGTTTAACAAAAAAACCTGGACTGTCTGTGTGCACATATACATGTCTGTATACGGTCTAAGAGCTGAAGGCTTTTCATTTGAGAAAGCTATTTCAGAAAAAAAACAATTCTTTTTCATGTTCATACAGATTTTGCAAATGTTTCCATGGGAAAAAAAAAAAAAAAAAAGAGTGAAAGAAGTTCTGCTAGCACATGAATTGACAAAGTCTAGTTTCTTATGAGCTTAGTCTGCTTGTTCCTTATGTCAGAGCCAAAGACATCTTGCCAGCTGTTGAACAAAACGGGACCTCTCTCAACCAGGAGGGAAAGAACAGCCAGTGGCACAACAATGGGGTCACACAGACAGACAGACAGACAGACTGACAGACAGACAGACCCCTTCCCTTGCTCCAGCTCCCCTGCCCTCCCTTCCTTTCCTCCATCTCCTCTGCCATTTCCCTTTATGACAAGTCTGGTTTCCCTAGGAAACCACGCTAAAAAGTCTGTCAAAACATCAATATGGAGACTTAGGGTTCCCCTGTGGGAAGTGTGTCACTGCAGAGTGCAATGAACCGCTGAAGGCAGTGGGGTGGTGTTATTTTCTTTTCCACAGAAGAAACAAGAAACATCACAGGCACCTTTTTTTTTTCTTTTTTTCCCTCCACCAGCAATCCTGGAGTGAGAAAATGCATGAAAAGTAGTTCATTTAATGGTGAGAGATGTCACTATGATCAAGGGGAAATAAAGCTTTAGAGCTGCAATCCAGGCAGGAACATTTTTCCTTCCTGTCACCAGTAGAGCTGCAGGGGCTTGGGCAGAGACCCTGGGGCACATTTCCTCTGCTCTCACCCTGGGCCAGTGCCATGGCTGCATTTTGGCCTCTCAGGATACTGCAGGGACTGTTCCCTTCCTGCTTGTGAGGAGAGTTCAGCCCCATGAGCCTGTGGGATGTTGTGCCTTCTGCCTTCTGGGCGCCAAGCAGCCTGAAGTAAGTTTTTTATTTTTTCCACAAATACAAATGCAGGCTGCAAGTTCAGCTCCTAATGCCAACACATTGTGAGAAAGGACTCTGCTACCACAGGTCAAGTAAAGCAATTTGCTCTGTACTGACTTAGCTTTCAGAATGTTATTTTAAGCAACAGATGGATTATTGAGATTCCAGGCTCTCCTGATACAGAGGCACAAAGACCCAAACCTGTGTCAATCAGGCACATATATTGAATCTCCTGCTCATGTGAAATATCACTCTTGTGGAGCATCTTAAATCTTAGACAAAATTTAAGATGGTAGTTTCCTCTTCATCAGGGTTCTTGCTATTTCTTTATCAGGAAATGTGCTTACCTTCATGCCCTTTTTGAGTCAGAGTCAGCATATTCCATGGGGTTAAAGCAGCTGCGTGCAAGATTTGTGATTTTTGGAGTAGCACAGGTATGTCTGTTCCCCCACACTGTTAGACAGTTTATTTCAATTGAGCTGGCATCTGTTTTGGGTAGGATTGAAGATTAGCTGGTGGCTCTTAATTCCAAATTGAATCGGGCAAGGGTAGCTCAAAAATGTAGCTGGTGAGGATTGCTTCACACAGACTTGAAAATTATATACTGTGTATGGTATTCATCAACTCCTGAGCATCCCAATGCTGGATACAGCAGGTGAATGGAAAAAAGAAAAAGAAAAAAAGGCACTGGCAACAAGAAACCAGGCCTGACTCTGGTCCAAAGTGCACCTCCACGGACAAGACTGAGCCAAAAGTCACAGTCTGTTGCCAGTCCCTCTACAGGACTTCAGAACTGACTGCAAATTAGAGATTCTACACAGACTAGATCACAAAATTAATGACCTTCAGAGAGGAATTAACAGAACAACAGATTCTAAACATTGTTTATTTTATTTGTAGGGTTTTTTTTTTTTTTTTTTTTTTTGGTCTGTATTTGAGAGCTCACAGGTGGCAACATGCAGGAAAGAAATAACAAATGGAAACCCTGGAAATGGCACAGCCATTTTCAGTGTGACTCAAGACAAATTCTGTCCTCAGGATCAGGCACAGAACCCTACAGAGTTAATGACAGTGAAATTAGTTCCTTGAATTTCAACTTTTAGCTGCAAAATGCAACAATTTAACATCAGTGGACACAACTAATATTATTTTGCCTTTTCTCTCTGAAAATCAGTGAAAGAGATGGGAAACAGAACATACATCCCAATCTAACTCTTGCAGTTCAAAAAATCACTGGCAATTAGTTGTGTGTATACCCACAATCACTACAACAAATTTACAGAAAAAAATCTCAGCAATGTTTGTCCAGTATTATTCAGATTATATAGCTATTAGAAGTAAATTTTATATTAATCTTTTATGTGTGCTCTCTGGGGAAATTTAAGAACAACCATGATGAACAATAACCTGGGTTTAATGGAAATAATAATACAGATGTAGATTGACCTGATTTTAGTCATGCTCTGTACATTTGAGAAGCACTAGAAACAATCAGTAGGGTTCATATATCTAATAGATAAACTCAAATTTCCACCACTTTCCTGCACACAGTAAGCAAAAGCTGTTAGGGAATAAAAAATGAAATAGGCAACAAAAGAGGACTTTTTAATTCCTAAAGAATGCAGTATAAAAGTCATAAGAAAAATTTAAAAACAAGAATAAATTCATTTTAAGGACTGTTATTTCTAGTGTTTTCCCATTAGCATCCAAATTCTGAAAATAAGAAATAGCAGATCCCTGGAAGCAGGATCTGAAAATAGAAGAGCATTTTATTGCAGTAGGAAGCTGAAAAGGTATAGATTAGTGCTGAAATAAGAGAGACATTAAGGAATATTTTTACTTGATGTGATTTGCCAGGAACACTACAGAAATTCAGAATAGGTGTCAGGAACTCAGTGGAAATGCACCTCTCAAATCCACACTCACATCTGCCCTCTTCCTTTCACAAACCAATTGTTCACAGGGGAAATTCTTAAATATGTATTCCAGTGTCCTGGTCATTTCTCAAATACACTTCCTGAGAATTTGGATCCATACAGACTCTGATTTTGCAACCATATACAACAGCATCAGGAAGCTCTGCTGGTTTCAGTAGAATGAGTTTAAACATCCTCTTTGCAAATAGCATCCAAAGGTATGGGAGTAAGGATGCTTTTAATTAAGAGCTCTAAAATTAAGTATCAGACAACACATCCGAGTCTTAGTCTGATCAGGAAATGATGCTTGGATCTCTCTTGACATCAGTTCTTTTTTCACCTTCTGCCTCTCTTGTCCTTGTCCTGTACACAATTTTCCTCAGCTAATGCTGCATGCTGAAGTGTGCAGAAAGGCAAAATGTGTTCCAAAGGAATTCAATAAAAAAGCTGTTCCCCTGCATTAAGCCACCAGTATTAACCTTCTCTAATTCTTTTAATGTACTGTTCTTTGATTAAGGATTTTTTTTTATTGTACCATAATATTAAATGCTCCCCATCTGTTCAGAAGGGTAGTGCCATTCTTCAGTGGCATGAATAAACTGAGAGGGATTTGCTCTGGAGGTGACTTTGGGGGCTTTGCTGCTGTTGGCTGATGCTTCCATCACAACCACTGTACAAATAGAACCAATTGTCTGTGGCAATTGGCAACAGATAAAAGAATGGCACTGACTGAACCCTATGGATAAGAGGGAATGAGACAGTCTGGTCTGCTTCCCAGAAAGATCCTTCCTTCAGTGACACTGTGATCATTCCCATGATTATCAGCAGTTCATTCTGGGAAGGCAGTAAAAGCACACCCCCCCTGAGTTTTATTTATTGTCTGCTCTAATTTTGTTATTTCAATTTAACACATTTATGTTCCAAGTGTAATGGTGTTTTGAATTCATGCCCAGCTTACATCATAAAAATTCATCTGCTAAGATGGCTTTCTTTTAGTGTCTGGTGTCTTCTGAAAGGACAAATATAGCTCTGGCATTTTCCTGCTCTAATCATGTCACTAAAATATATAAAAAAGCCCTTTAGACTTTCATGTGATCTGGTTGTGCAGATGTGATAGAGCTCTCACCATCTAGAACCTTCATTTAAAAATCCACATAATGAAGGAGAACAACAGTTCTCCATAAATCCAGTTTGATATCTGAAACCTCAATTTAAAAAAAACCCCAAAAACAAATAAACAAAGAAAAAAGAAACTATCACTAAGAAGCAACAAGAAAAAAACCATTATTTTCACAGTATCTCAGATGTTAATTTGAAAGACAAAAGCCTTTTTCATACAGAAATACTGGCATGTCATCCTAACCATTCCTTCAACTTTTATATTAAATCCATTTAATATAGTCATAACACCTAAATTGTATGTCCATGGATTACAGGACCCAACAATTTAAAGCCTCAAACTCTTCCTCTAAAATAATCAAATTCTATACAACATCCTTCCTTAAGTGTGGAACTGCAGCTGTTAATGTTAATGTCTCCTGCCACTAAAGCAAACTGGTGGATTTACCCCACCTCTGTACCCCCCCAGTCATATTCTGTAACCTGGTTGTAAAGGCCTTGTTCTGTTTGGGCTGAAATGGGATGTGAAGATGAACTGGTGCACCAGAATCAGCTTTTCTCCCCCAGTCTGCACCCCCTTGCTCCCTCTGTGTGATCTCACTGGCCTCTCTGGATGCAGGGACTGATGCCCCAGCCTCCACCCTCACCATGGACTAAACATCCCTCTTTTCCCTCTCACCTGGAAGTTCACTGTTTACCCAAACTGAGGCCTCTTCCCCTGCACAGCAGCCAAAATCCAGCTGTTAACAGAAATCCCTTGTGACAGCCTCAGTGACCTTCTCCTTTCCAGGCTCTGATCCATCACTGGATTTCCCTACCCTCTGACCTGTCAGTCACCCTTAACATTTTCCTACCTTATTTATCCTCCTTTTCATTCTTCTGCTAGCCTGACTTCTCTCATCTCACCTTTTGCACCTCATTCAGTCCATGGCCTGTTCTTTTAACTCCTTTAACTCTTCCTGTGCAGAACCTGTCTCGTTCCCCCTCCAGTTTTCACTAAGGAGTGAAAGTGGGGCTCATTTCATTCCCTCTTCTCCCTCTTCACACCAACTGCACCTGTAATCCCTTTGTCCAAAGTTTTGCACGAGGATGTCAACTCTGACACTTCTAATTCAGGGAGTTCATTTTTGATGCTCTAAATGCATCACTACAGTTGAAATTTGGAAACCAAGCTGTTGGTTCAGAGGAAAAGCTGTTCCTGCTTCCGAGCAGAGCAAACAACAAAGTTTAAACAAAGAATCCAATTTTTCTCCCACAGATGATGTTATCTGTGACTCTGAGGAAGATCTTTTGAAATGTTAATAAACTGTATGAGATTAAGGTGTCTTGAAGACACCAGCCTCCTCATGAATTCCTGCAGTAAACAATGACAGAGTGGGGAACTGACACAATGAATAAAGATGCTGAGTGAAGTCCAGCCTCAAAGGGATCCGAGATGAGGTATAAAGGTGCCCATTTAAAAGGGAAGCTGAAATATTACATTCATCTAGCTAAATATGTTATGGCTATGTTAGCATTATTTTTATAATAGCAGAACCATATTTAGCTAATGCTCCACAAATGGAACTAATTAGGCTGTATTTAAAATATTTTATTTATAATTGATAATGCTCTATTTCCTGCAGATCAGACTAATGAGGCAAGCTCTTCATTTTTGAAGTTATTTTTTAAGAATTTGCATAAACTGGCACAGCTACAGGAACTTAATAGTGACTTGGAAGATCTGCACTGCTCTGTGTTGATAGTAAGTTAGAGAGGTGATATGGTAGGTGAGGGGGGCAAGCAAGCCTTTACATGGCTGATAATACAAGTAAAAATAAGTTTTATTTTTACAATTCCAGGGCTACAATCTATCAAAAGTCTGCCCAGACAAAAAGCTAAGTAAACTTGCAGAGAGAAATGGAAACCCAATTTTTCCTTTTACCTCACTTATTTACATTGCTGCTGCTCATCTCTTGAATCTGGTGGGACTTTTTTTAATCAGGGCACACATGCCATTGCTCACTTACTAAACCAAACTCTAACCTGGAGTCTTAATATTACAAACAGAACAAAAACTACTAGCTGAAAGTAATTAACTTGGAACATTTCCTGGGGAAAAATGATTACAGAGAAGACAGAAAATCTTCAGGGCAGTGGTTCTTAAATCAGAGGAGTCTCACATCAACACCTGCACAGAACATGCAGTTGGAACAGTTGTGCTGCACAGGATGGCTCTGGGCAATGCCATGTTCTGCTCCCTTATTTTTGGGGCAAAAACTTGTGATTAATGCATGTAGTTACATGAATGAGGTGACTACAAGGAGCAGAAAGGATGAGTAAAACCCCTTCTGCCCGTTTTTGATATTCCAATATCAAAATATCTCCCTTCCCACTTCTGAAGGAAGGGAGATGCTTTTTTATTTTCAAAACTGCTTTCCCTGTCCATAAGCACAGGGGAAGCAGGAGAGGCTCAGAGAAGGAATTTGAGCCATTCCAGCTCCCTGTCAGCACACACCTGATGTTCAAAGCTCTCTCCAGCCCACAGCACCTGTTCACAGAGCTGTGTTTCTGGTCTGGCTGTTAAAGCCTGTGTACACCAAAGAAGATTAACAAGATGCCAAAAGATACATGAAGGCAAATTAATTAGATTTGACTAACCTAGCCTGCTAAGTCTGGTTTGCACTGCAAATGTCTGGCTGGTATTGGAAGCCGTGTTTGTAAATTACCCATGCAATTTTTCACCAATATAATCTTCCTTTCCAATGTCTGCTTTAAAGAACTCCAATTCTTTTTTAATTAAAATTCAGTAAAACCAAACAGACCAATTTAAAGCTTGTCAATAGTATCCCTCCTTTCAGGCAGCACGGTTTTAGACAACACAGATACATCAGGTGTCCTCAGACAGAAACCTCCAATCAAGGGAATTTGTTTAAAGATCACAAACATTTATTTAGAGGCCCTTATTTAATCACAGAGCAGTTTCAGCAGCTATAAGGCATGTGGTATGTTCTAAACTGGAGTAAAACACCTTTAAAAAAAACATGGCTTAATAAAATTAACAGTTTCCCCAAATATTCTTGTAGCAGAAATCAAACACAAACACCCATTTGGTGAGACAGAATTATATAGATGTATTTTTTTATTATTATTATTATTTTTTAATAATTGAAAAGACTAATTCATTGAAATCAGGACTGATCTTTCCCTAAAAATCAGTGACTTCCATATTGCCTACTATGGAGGATCTGGAATTTCTTCTAAACTCCTCTCAGATATCAGTGCAGAGTCTCTGCTGGTAAAAAACTCAACAAAATAAAGCCATTTTGAGGAAAAAACAGCTCCCCCTCATCCAATCATACCTTTTGCTACACTTGCAATTTTTGCAAACCCTTATTGCCCATATCAAGAGCAAACATCTTGATTGATTTTGACCCTAACACGCTATTTTTGGAAAGTTTTAAATGCTTGCTGTTTTAAACATACCTGTAAAACTGTAATAAAAGCCTCCAAGAGCACAGCTAACAGAAATTAAAGCTGGTATGACTAGATTGTAAAATGTAGGGAGTTTGTTAATTTTATAAGAATTGTATCATTTCATTGCATTATTTTTCAATTCTCCAGCAAAGCTTTCCTACAGTGTTCAGTCTAAAGAAGAAGTTTAATCTACTTGAATGCCTGACAAACTGCCAGAACTCTTCTGCTACAGCTTTCATTCAGAATTCTATCAAAGAGAGAAGCTGAGTAAAAGAGAATAGAACTGTGAGTGCTTTGAGGCATTTTCCCAGTATTTCTGTGTTTATCCACATCTTCTATGAGACATAAATCAATGGTAAAAGTGCAGCTACCTGGTGCTATTGTCCAAATGAGCAGGCTCTAACTTTTTTTGATATTACAGGAAAGAAATCTTTCTCAGATCCTTTTCTATTTTGTTGCTAAAAAAATTTCAAGGAGTCATTAAAATTTGTCAGGCTGGCAAAGCATCACAAGAGGAGAAAGAAAACATGCTGTGAACAGCACGGGCTGTTTCTCACAGTCAGAAATGAGGGTCAGTTGGAGGGAAAAGAACCCTAAGCTCCAAGGTAAGATTTAGGTGGAAGTAAGTTAGGCATTTTATCATTTTTACCCTTTTTCTCTACATGCTTTGAGCTTCAGGGGAATGGAGGGGAGAGCCAGAAGTGTTTGAAGATGCTGGTTCAGAGTCAATCTAATCAACTTCACAGTTCCTAAGACTTCAAGAACTTAGAGGTACCAATTTCAGCTGGATTGATGCTATGAGCCCAAATTGATAAAAGACCCAGTGCTGGAACAAGCAGGTCACATCATTTCACCCTCAATGAGATGCCAAATGTCAGCCCCATCACTGGAGGCCAGAAGAAATATGTGACCACACACAGCATACACAGAGTTCACCTTTCCTGCCCTCCAGGAATTAGCTCAGTCCCACTGGCTGCAATCTCAGAGCCCACACAGCCACTGCTGAATGCAGCTGAGAGAGACCCTGCTGTCTCTGAGCCTCTCTGTGCCCTTCTCTCCTCTCTGCCTACCCCTCCAGCAGCTTCTAGCATGCTCCCCAGGAGATGGAGATTCCTTACACCCTGCAAATCCACACTCTCCTCCACTGCAGCCTGATGTTCACCCCTTTTAAGGAAAGGCAAAGAAAAGCATTTCCTTTTTCCTGTCACAGTTTTGGACACACAAAGGACGGGGCAGACACCAGAAGGTCAGGCAGGAAAGCTTCTGTTTTAATTTTCTGACTTCATCTTATATACATTTTGATTAGGAGGCAAAAGATTGGCTACACAGGTTGCCATCTTCTTGATTTCGTTGGTGAATATCACCATCAATCATATTTCTCCTCCCAGAGGAGAAATATGTCAACAAAATAGATAAATTTTAAATATATACATAGTTTACATGAAGCTGTGTGAGACTCTCCACTACAAACTGCAAACACTGGAACGCAGGGACATACAGGGCGACATTTTCTCTCTCATTTTCTCTTTCCTTAGGTCAAAGAGAGGTGGGAATCCTTTCCTTAGAGCAGCATTATCACCCTGATGAGTGATAGTCGTTTGGGCAGCTCATTTCACAGCTTATTTAACCATGGATAGATCTGAGTCATTCTCCTAACACAACACAACAACCTGGATCCTGAACGATGCCTGGAGCGACCAGAGCAATTAGACAAACACTAATCAGGGAGTGAAGCCCAGATCTTACCCGCTGGAGGTGTGGGGGGACCCGAGAAGCTCCCTGCCCTGGAAAGCCATCCCAGGAGCCAGCTGGAATGTGGCAAAGCACCTCACACTATGGATGGTTTGCAAACAGCAGCAGTAGACACATGGGGAAAATGGAGGCTTTTTGGTAACTCTGCTTCATACACAGAAGAAATCATAATGCTGCTTTCTTCCAGCTGTCCACTAAGACAGCTGAGTTCATAAACAAAAAGTTCATAATCTAAGTGTAATAGATTTTGCTTCCTCAGGCAACACAGAGCTATGAAAGTGTTTAAAATGGACTTTTCTCTGTGTAATCAATACAGCTTTCACAGAGATTGGTTCTGTTCAAAATGCTTTTTTAGCTGCAAGCACAGGACTCCCAAACACCAAATAAGCCTTTTATCAATTTTTATTTTATAACTTTCTGCTATTTCTCTATAATCCCTCCTCAAAGTACACAGAATATAATGGCGAAAGATTTATTTAAATCATAATCTAAAAAAAAATAAATCAACTCTTAATGTGCAATTCTAATTGTCACTATGTGCAACTTCAGTATTAGTGACAGAAAAAGTGTTGGTATTTTATAGTCTGTGTCATTTAAAAACATGGCCAGGCTCAGAACCCCCTAACTGCCACTGAGTGTGTATTGACTTCACATAGATTTCCATCAAAAAAGGGAGGTTTAAATAGTTAACGTGACCAAAATCAGGATTATCTGTATTCTTATCAAAATAGATCCATTTACAAACATTTCTCTTTTTTTTTCCCATTGTCATAAAATTTTACTTGTCACTGTAATTACGTGGCAGAATTTTGACTGGGCACACCACACCTAAGATTATAAAACCTTAATTTGGGCTTTTGTGGACTGTAAGTCTGCAATCAATTCAGCTGGAAATGTATTAGCCCTTCTCCCACAGCAGTGTTTATCCTCTCATCACTGACCACAGGCTCTGGCACACGTAATCCAGTGGCTGGGCACTTGCAATAAATAATCAGAATTCTTTTTGTGTCTATTTCAGAATAATTGAATAATTCATCTGACTTTCCATGACTTCTCCAGGCTTCTCTTGTGGTTGCAGAGGTCAAAACTCCACCAGGCTGCAGGTCTGTGTACAACAGAACCAAAAGCAGCTCTCAAGTCACCCATCCTTGCCCATTTTCCCAGTCTACCTGCACTTCCTTCCCCACTGAAACCAAGCTGAGTACGCTGCCAGGAAGAGCTTTTCCTCTCAGGGATTCTCTTCCTCTGCCAAAATCATTATCCTGAATTTCACCCAGAGGAAATGGCCCAGTGGAGGATTTAGTGGATGTCTGAGCCTTCATTGCACAATGCTGAAAACTGCCATGCAGAGCTGACTTCATTACTTTTGCCATGAAAAGTCAGGGAAGCTGGATAGTGCTAGGACTAGTTAATGTCTTAATGCAACGATTGGCTTCCCTCATATTCCAGCCATTTTCCCTAATAGAATTACAGCAACAGGAACCCTGAGCATCCCTTTCTCAAGAACTGAAGACTTGTCTGAATCTGCAGGGGCTAAGTGCCCACAGCTCTCAGGGAAATCATCCATATTCTGAGATTTTAACCTGCTCTCATTCTTCTCTTGACTTCTCTTGCAGGAGTTTGCACAAATGAGGCATAAAGAATAAGACCAGATTGTCTGCAGATGGAAGCCACGGTGGGATAAATCCAGGAGGGAATTTCAAGTCTAGTAGCTGTTCTCCACTACCCCCATATGTGGCCACATTTAGTCCAGACAAGAATATTTCTGGTGTGGAAATGACTGTGCCCACAGTGGAGCTACTGCAGAGCTGCCACACAGTGGGAACTGGGGCTGCTTGGCATATTTTACAGCAGGATCCATGCACAAATTTCATTTTATTCCAGATAACATGTTTCTTTAACATGACCAATCTCCAAGTAAACATTATGCTTTTTTTTTTGTTAGCAGCAGTCAATGAATGGTTACCTCATATTTCTGATCTGATATTTTTTAACATCTGAACACTGACTGTCTCATCACCTTCCCCTGCCAAGCACATACTCTTGATTTACCACTTTGAACTCTGAGGGTCTCAGAAAAGATTGATTTTTTTTTTCTCTGATCTGTGGAAAAACTACTAAAATTGTACATAATCTGCTCTGAGAGGTACCAGGGACTTGAAGAGCCCTAGTATTTTTTTTTCCCTCTGAGAAGATGTGGTCAATGTGGTCATAGGAGGGCAAACAGAAGATGGATTATGGCATCTGTAGAACTTACATATTAAGAAGACAAAACACTTGGCAGTGGAATAGTAAAGTGATCTAGAGTATTAGTTTCAGTTTATTTCAGCTACTGATTTCCACATCCATTTCAACACTCAGGAGGTGGGATCTGTAGCTGTGACATCTTGGTAGCACATTTCTGCACTCTACCATGAAGTGCCTACTGTCCCTTCTGTTTCAAATGTCACCAGCACTGTGCTCATCTCCCCTGAATTAGCAGCAATAGCACTGAGCCCTACTGCAGTGTGTCAGGATGATTAAAATGCAGCACTCACGGCTGCCTCTATTTGCTGTGACAATCAAGTTACTTCAGATTCATTAAACAACCATGAAAAAGTATCTTTGGATTGCTGGGCTGCCACAAAAGAGTCCTGTGATTCTGTGATATTCCCTGCATATTCCCTGCCACTGAGAGTCATTTTGTCTTAGTCTTCCATTGCCTAATCCATTTTATATGTACTCTTTAAAATAGGGTTGTTAAAGTAGAGTTGTTTTTTGTGTTTTTTCTTGCAGTCCAAAAGATTGCAATGCTAGTGAATATTGAACCCAAACAAATGTTTATGAGAAATGTGGGCCAAGGAACACTCCTACAAAGACAGACACAGTTATTAGAAGTTAAATCACAAGCTGCTTGCAATTCACATATAGGCTGCTTACACAGAAAAGGAGAAATGCTACACTTGATTATATTAATAATAACAGCATGTGTCAAAGCAGCACAATAATCCTTCTCCTCTGCTCTGCAGTGCTCAGGCTGCGGCAGCAGGACTGATTTGATTCCGTTTGGGACATGACATTTTGAAAAGACAAATTGAAATCCAAGCAGATGAGAACAACAGAGATGACAAAACGGCTTAGAAAATATGACTCAGAAGGGTTTATGCTTTGCATTCTTTCCACATGTATAAAGAAACTGGGACTTGAGAAATATCCCTCAAAGAAAGATGGAGTAAGAAAAAATGCTAGTTTCACTGAATGCTGAAATTGCTGTGTTTATCACTTTCTGTTTAATAATTTGGGTGAAGACAAGAAAAATGAATGGGCAGAAAAGTGAGGTTGTCTTCTCATTTGTTATGGCACAACATGATATAAAGATGTGATAGCTGTGGAATGTGGAATGTGCATCCTGAAGGTGCTCTGAATGCAGGAGTATATTCACATGTACATCCTGAGGTGGTAAGTGAGCACTAATTTAATATTTAATTACCCACCCTCACTCTGTGGCTAAACACAGGGCTGAATAAAAGGCCTAGTATTTCCTGAAAGGGCACCATTTCTCTTCCAGTCATTCCAAGTTCTTCTATAACCTTCAGCACCACAATTAAAATGGTACAGAAAATAAATTTCCTTAGAAAAAAAAAAGAAAAAAAAGCCAGAACACACTTTTGTTCTCCTCCTTCCTTTACCTAGAAATGTTTTGCAGAAGAAAAATAATAATAATAAAAAAAGGTATCCAAATTAGACCCTGAACGTTTCATCTTGCAGCCAGGTCATGGTCCCTATGGTCCCAGTTCCTGCAGGAAAACCAGCTGCAGTGGGGAGGAGTGATAACAGCACCACTTCACTCCAAAGCTGGATTTCTGGAGAAGGTTTAGTGCCCAGGGCATTTTCAGAGCCTTCAGCTTCTAAAATCCACGTTTCTAGTAAATGTCCATAAAATGGGATTTTTCAGAGACTAGTGACTTGATGAGCAAATTTCACAGAGCTGGAAAGAACTCATCCCAGGAAAAAGATTGTTCCTCTGATCTTCAGCCTCTGCTCCACCACACGGAGGATATGAGATCATTTGGATTAAATGCTTATGTGATTTTATTAGCATGGCTAGTAAGAATTTTTCCTGAATTCAGTTTCAGAAAATGGCCATTTCAGCTGAAATAGCAGGAAGAAGTTATCTGAAAGGAGACAGTGGCAGGGGAAGGAGGGAAGGTCACATGCACTTGGAAGCTACAAACTTACCTGAAAATAAGGTTTCACAGTAAAATGTGGTGGGGGATCGTGACAATAAGGAGCACTAACAGCTCCATCTTTCCTATCTATGGAATACCAATTACCTGATGGAAATATATATCCACTCACAGTCTTTTCAAACTTAAAGGCTGAAAGGAAATAGCCTCAACTGAGAGGAAATTTCACTGCAGTTTAGAAAGCATTGACCCAAAGGCAGCAATATTTACTCCTGGTTTATTGGGAGAGTTGCTTGGGGTTTTTTTTTAGAAATATACTTATGCAAAACTAATGTATGCATTTTGAAATAATTTTTTTTGATAAAAGATTGTCGTTTAAATTCCCATCTTCATATTATTTATAAGTGAACTTCCATGGCAAAGATGTTTTCATGAAGAAAATTCTGACCTAATCCTGTAGTCCCACTACACTGTTCCCTCCTCACCCAGGTCCCTCCACACTGACACTTGAGTGATGTTCCCTTACTTACCTTCACCTGCCAGAGGGGACAAGAACATTATGGGCTGCAAACGCTCAGAGTAACAACAGCAACAGATGTTTATTGCTTCGGAGGAGTCTACTCCCCCAGCACTAAATTAAATGCCTTAAAATAAACAGATAATAAACCAGGAATAGCAGGCCATAGATCTGTCATACCTAAAACAATGTAACCACCTGGTAATTCCTGCATGTTTATTCAGGGCTGACACTGCAAACAACCCAATGGTGAATGTTTGTGTTCATGATATCCAAGAGCAAACAAGTAGCTCTGATGCATCACAGGGTTTAATGAATAAATGTCTGACTGCAGGGCCTGAAAATGAGTCTAAGAAGATGAAAAGCTTAATTTTTGAGTCACTCCTCATAAAAGGTTTAATATATATAGTGAGAGAAGCTAAACCAAGAAATTGACAATTACTTAGCAAAATATAAAATCTTTCAGTTGCTGCAAACTTCAGACTTGGACTGCAATTATTTCACTGCTCATTTTTGAGGTCTGCTGCAAACTTTGCCACATTTAATGATTAGAAACCCACATCTAATTTTCAGAGTTTATACATAACTAGTTGAAAAATATTTGTTTGTTCTTCTGCCTCTAGTATCCACACTTCTGATGCATTTTTAATACGTATGTATCATATTGTTTGTCTCCCCTGTGTCTAAGCCTGTATCAAGCACTGTTCTGCTGCTCATTTCCCATTCCCTTCGTGGTCCTCTGCATCTCTCCAGCCCCATCCTTCTTGTGTGGGGGACTCACACTGTATACAGCTTCCCAAGTGAGAGCCCATCGTTCTTTTCCAATAGTATAAGTATTTTTCTGTTGGAATTACCTTGCTGGATGAGCTCTACAACCACATCTGCCTTTTCACCACTGTTCTGGTGTACGCCTGGTATTTATAGCTGGTCCTTCTCCACCTCTGTAACTTCCTCCAGATCATGTCAGTTCCTGACGTAAATTCCTGTTACCTGTCACCAAGCAAATGTTGCCTCATTTCATAAATCCCAGAATTTTAGTTTTGAAGATAATTCAGTTCTCTCTGAATCATTTGCTATTTTTTTTCTATTTGATAACGTCCCATATTTTACTCTCTTTTTATTTTATGTAGATTAAAATACACTTGTGTCTCAGTTTTGAGACCAGCGTAAGAGACAACACACTGCAATGGGTACTCCTCTCTAAATAGTTTCAACAATTCCCCTCCGCCAGTAGAAAATTAATACTAAAAAGTGGAGGGGGAAAAACAAAACTAAACAAAAACAAAACAAAAAACCCCAAACAACCAAACCAAACCAAACCAACAAAACCAAACACACATACAACAAACAAACAAACAAACAAAACCCCAACCACCCACCAGTTTACTAACAACAGAATGCCCACAAGGCAAGGAAGAAAAGTTAACAACTGCAGAACAGCAAATGCTTAGAACTCAGCCCCTGCCCCACATACACAGAAGGACAAGGACCCAAAAATGCCCGGAGAAGGAGGCAAATATTGAAGAAATCCCCCTTCCTGACTGGAGCTGCGACATAGCGCCGGCCTTCCCTCTGAGGGAAGCAAAGCTCGCATGGAGTCTCCCTTTTCCCTCTGAGGGAAGGGGAGATTCCACGGGGCCTCCCTTTACCCTCTGAGGGAAGGGGAGATTCCACGGAGCCTCCCTTTTCTCTCTGAGGGAAGCGGAGATTCCACGGAGCTTCCCTTTTCCCTCTGAGGGAAGCGGAGATTCCACGGAGCCTCCCTTTTCCCTCTGAGGGAAGCGGAGTTTCCACGGAGCTTCCCTTTTCTCTCTGAGGGAAGCGGAGATTCCACGGAGCCTCCCTTTTCCCTCTGAGGGAAGCAAAGTTCGCACGGAGTCTCCCTTTTCCCTCTGAGGGAAGCGGAGCTTGCACGGAGCTCCAGCAGGAGGCAAAGAGCTGGCGGCCCGCTGCTCTCCAGGGCAGCCACAGCAGGCGGACCAGCCGTGCCGGAGGCTTCTCCTTGTGCTTTCCCTCCCCGCCTCGGCTTCCCGAGGCTCGGGTCCAGCCCGCGGCTGCGCTCCCGCCGTGCCGCTGCTCCGGCCTCGCTTCACCTGCAGGCACTTCACCTGCAGCGGCACTGCAGCTCCTGCGAGCCAGGGAAGGGAAAATCTTTTTTGCTTGGGTCAACAAAACCAAGGTAGCCAAGCAAAGCCGAACCGCGCAGCGCCAGTGGGCCGTGAAGATTCCAAAATTCCCGTCGAATGAGACCAAAGTCCTCCCGGGCCCGACGCCTCACATACGGCCCGGGCCTTAAAGATCCAGCAACCATTTTGGGGCATAAAGCTGAAGATTATGGAGTAGACTGTCATCAGAAGTCTCTACAAGACAACCTGAAAACATGTTTTGATAGTCTTTGTAAAATCCGACTTTGCTTTACGTTTGCCAAATCTGGTTTTAACTCTGTATTTCTTGATCTTCAAGATACGACTGTTTTCTTCATCAATCCAGTCATTCTAGTCCTCACGTGTTCTTATTCAGTCCTACACTTTTCTGGAAATAATCTTCTCATTATTTTTAGGGTTCTTTATGCACTTTTCCTCCCCTTTTCCATGCTTTTTATATACATTTGTGATAGATTTCCCTCTTTTAACTGAAGGAAATTCCAGTCTTTCCCTGTTTATATCCATGCAACTGACTTCACACTAAGATCTCCTGTGAGTCAAAAGATGTCCTATTAAAAGCGACAGCTTCAGTCACAGATATGTTCTTGCCTATAGTTCTCACTTATAACAAACCAACTCATACTTTATCTGGATTCTATGTACTTTTCTGACTCCCATTTTCCTTCCCTGTATTGTGCAAAACCTTCAAGACGTGTTGTGGATGTTATTCCACCATGTTGCTTTTTTCAGTAGTGTAATACTACGTGTTTTCATGAATTTGCCAAGTGCCTCCATTTTGCTCCTTGAATTAAAAAGCAGCCTCTTCTTCCTAGTGACACTGCTGGGACTATTTATCCAACTACCATTCTCACCATTAACAGGTTGTTCTGTTTCCATGTTGCTCTTTCTGCCATCCAGTGATATTTCATTTCCTATTGTCATAAACAAGTACAAAAACGAGTAACAGCTTTTCCCAATGACCAGCCTTTATCCCCAAACATGGCACACACCCCTCAGCCCCTGTGCAAGGACAGCTCGTTTCTCAAAGCTGACATCCAGTCACACAAACAGGGATTGTGGGGCCATGCAGGAGCACAGAGCTTGAGGCTCAGCAGTACATTGATTGGGCCAAAGTCACAGTTCAAAGTGGCATTTACAAATAAACCCAGCAAACTTCAGGCTATTTTATCTAGAAGAAATCCTGGTTTAGTTTATGGCTGAAAAAAAATTATCTGTGTAAGTAAAAAAGATGATTTTTCACTAGAATTTAGAAAACCAGTGAGAAGAGCAGAGAAAAAGATATCAGCAACAAAGCAAAATTATACTGCAATAAGGGAATTTTAATGGCCTTTCCTGTGAACACATTGATCTCTGCACAATTTTTCTGTTACCAGAGAAACAACACTGTTAGGTTCCTTTACCACTAAATTCAGCTTAGACTGATTCCTTTCTTAGCAATGTTGATAATAGTCTGGTCTGATTACTCAGGAAAACCTAACTTTTCCTCTTTAAAGAAAACAAATATATTTTTAAAAAATTGGTACAATACAATCCAGATAAAATATTGACTATTTTTTTACACAAATGTTTAACATGAGCAAAGGACATTTCTGCCAGTGCTAGATACTCTATTTTCATATACACACTGGGTGAAGAGAATTAATTAAATTAGAGCAGCAACAGCTGGAAAATATCCAAAGATTTGTTTTCCTCCTTGATGTAGCCGTGTTTTGAACTGTGTGTGCTGGTATTTTTCTCTGTTACTTTTTATTTCTCTCATCATCATTATTCATTCCTGTGTGCTGTCTCTTACCAGCTGCCTGCTATGATGATCATCTTTGCAGTATCCATCTCTGCTATTTCCATCTTGATATTATTGCAGCAAAATATGGAACAAAGTATACAAAACTGACCAAAGAAGCACACTGGAATGAGAGACATGCTAGAACCTCAGAGTCATGGCAGAACAGGCATGATTTGATGGAAATCTATTTTCTTTGACTTATAGAAAGCTACAGAAATTTAGTCACTTCTGTTTTCATTGTCCTTTGGCAGAGACAAGACTATTTAACAAAACAACATCCCCCTTTCTGGATTTGGCATATCACCAGCCCCACTGTACACCCCAGTCTGACTCAAGTTCTGTTCTTGGCTCATTTCCCATCTCCCATTCCCCTCAATGTCAGTCCCTTGACACAGACATATCCATGTCCTACATACATAGGAGAAACTGTTCCATACTTCAGGTGCACTTCTTGAGGTAAAGAAACTGGAATTGCCCACATTGTTCTAGATGTCAACATGTATTTGCATATTCTCTATTCCTTTCCTAATGACCTTTAGTGCTTGATTTGCTTTTGTACCTTTAATTGATGAGGGTGATCAAAGGAAATGAAAATCAAATTGCAGTAAAGGCATTCGTAATGGAGCATTTAAGGGAAGTGGGAAGCAGTCATTTCAAAATTGAATTCCTTAATCAAAATTCAAGACTCCAGAGCTATCAGCAGCCACAAATGTTTTTGAAATGGATGACAAGATGGTATACTATCAACAGATACTCTCCTATATTGCAAGAACAAGCGTAATTTATTTCAGAGTGGCACAGCCAGCAGACTGAGGAAAGTTATTATATACTCAAGGCAAAATAAGCCAAGTGTGCTTTACTTGCCTGTTTTCAATTTGGCAGATTTTAAATTCTTTTGACAACAGAAGAGAGGCTGAGAATAGAACTCAATTTGTGAAGCTGATTGTAGCATTATTTACAAGCAAAGAAATAACGTTGACTGATTATCTATATATTATCCCATAATTTTTTCAGCCTAATTGGGATACTGAAAAAGGGCAAAGCTTCTTTGGTTTGGCTTTAAAATCTTCACTATTCCATGGATAATGACCAATGCTGTTTCCATGGAGAATAGTCCAGAACTTTCCTCATTGCTAGCTCTGATTTCCTGTATAATGTTAACATTTTAAGGCAGCAGTGCAATTTTAGGGATTTAAACTCAATATTGTTTCGTAGATTAAGCAAGAAAATAGTGTGACTTTCTGTTATTCAATTGAATGTGAATAGGTAATATCTTCATATATATCCAGGTAAATTTTCTGGCAGATTAAAATAATTTGACTGCAAAAACCTTTAAAATTAACCTACACTTACTGCTGCACTAATAAAAGAACTTGCTCTCCAAGGAAAGAGATTTTCATTAAATTCTTATCTCATATAAATGAAGAAACACATTTTCCAATACAGAATGAGAGCTTCAGTGCCAAGAAATCTTGCGCAGTTTGACTATAAGGAATATTTTCTAAAGATGTACCCTTGATTCTTGCTACAACTCCCCAGATTTTTCACTGACTCAAGTGGTATCTTTTTTGCCACTTTGAGAATTGATGATAATGTACCTGTCAGAAGATTCTAAATGCTTCGTTTCTTATAACAAGTTACCTCTGAGATAAGAAATATCCACATCTGAGGAGCTTTGCCTGCTGCTTATCTCATTGTGTGCAAAATCCCAGTTAAAAACTGGAACTTCATTCCAGGCAATGGAAACTTTTCATCTCTTTATTAGGGCCAAGATTCCACCCACACACTTTCCCTTCACAGGCATTCTGTAGAGGCCTCCAAATAAACCTAATTACATTCTACACGTGGAATATGCCAGGACAGAATGGTTGGGATTTAGAAGAGCCACTTTCATACTTAAAATGCACAGTGGATTGGTGCAAAACCTTACTGATGTCATGTCCCTGATGGAAAAGAACAATTAATGCTCTGTCCTAAAACTGGCTGTGGGACTTACTTATCACCACAGAAGTCGATTGGATTTAGGTGGATGCACTTAGCTACAAATATTTTCCCTAATACTGTTGCCATTATGGAACGTCACTGCAGCAAAGAGAGGGAATTTATGGGTAAGTTTTAGAAAAGAAAGATTTAAAATTCAACATGCAGGCTGTGGGCAACCATTTCACATAGAGAAGAAAAATCCTATTGGTGACCACGCTGTAAAAAACCCCAGACAACACCAGACAATACCAAAAAATGCACTGAGCTTTCTCAGGATACAGGTGGGTCAGTCTAGGGCAGCACAAACACCCTGTGCTGGGGCAGGAAGGGAAATCACAGATGGAGCCAGTTTTGTTGGAGCTTGCCAGCTTAGACAGAGGTGGGAAAATGGCTCATATTTTCTGGAGTTCACTGACTGTGCAAACTCTGTGCTTGATACCATTGCCCATTTTTCTTGCTTCATGCACATTGATTTCCAATCCACAAAGCTTGGGATGTTCTCATTTGTCTTCCAAGGGAAAATCTATCAGAAATCTTGTTGTCCTCTCCTTTGCGGAAAAGGAAGAAAGATCAGCCATTGCCTTTTTTCTTTCTTTTTTCTTTTTTTTTTTCAGTTCTTTCCCCTTGTAAGTTGTGCAAGAATAAATTAGAGAAACTCACATTCATTTATGGAAAGGAAAATGTGGCATGGTTAGAGTTGGCTGGTGGTGGTTGGCTATGGTTTTGGTTTAGGTTTGCTTTTTAATTGCGAGAAATGTAGAGTTCATTGCAGGGTTCACTGATTTCAGTGGAAAATGTGACAATGGAGTAATGACAGAAAAAAAAAAATAAAAAGAAGGAAATGTGGCAGGAGCAAAAAAGGCACCAAAACCATCCAGAATATTTTAGCAGAACTCTTGGAGACTTGTTTAATGAGCCTTTAAATGTATTTTAAAGGTGAAAACACAGAAAGCTGTCTTAAAACATGAAGAAGTTTTTCACAGCCACTAAAACTGTAATCTAGTAGTGAAAGCAACAGTGAATAAATAAGATTAATAAAGCTCAGAATTGTGGCTCAGCTGAAACCATTGGGGATGTCACTGAGATCAGGGTTCAGAGCTGCAATTTATAAAATACTAAAATGTATTTGTTTGCAACTTACTGCACAGTATGGCTTTATTCTTTTCTTTGATACTTGAATTAAAATCTTCTATCAAACACTTTACCAGATGAAGCCACAAGGGCTAAAACATTCAGCAGGAAAGACAAGGAAGGGAAGAACATTTGTACTAAGCACCTAATGCTTGAACCAAGTTTTTTGGGTCTGAATCATTTGGCCCACAGTTCTTTCAATGTAATTTTGATAGAGAGTTTTAAGAAAATTCTAATTACTCTGAAACTCTTCAGTGAAGTGTCTTCATTTAAATATAGCAAACATATTTTTGCTACCAGCCTACAGAACACAGTGATTAATTCTTTCAAGCTTTCTGGGAGCACCATCTGGCCGTCGTGATTGTTGCTATTTTACTTATCAACATGTTGTAACAAGTTTTCTTTTGACCATTTAGTCTTTGACAGTGTCTTTTTGACTGGGAACACGGGGTACTTGGTATTCTCACCACATTCCTGTTAACCACAGCGGGTGCTGGAACCTGTCAAGAGAGATGGAGGATTCACGGGCAAGTTTTGTGTGTGGGGAAACAATTTCAGATGGTGCTTTCTTCGAAGGAAGGGAGATTCTTCCAGTTCAGAAGGGGAGTGCCCCTTCTGTAGGTGTTGGGCTAGCCCCTGAATGGTTCTCAGAAGGTTTCTCCTCACTGAATAAATCCTGCATTGAATGCAAAACCAAAAATCTTTGGAACAAATGAGAACACGCATGTCAGGGTAGTAATTTATGCTTAGGAGATCCCCAAGCTGGAGAAATAATAAGAAGACTCTGGGAAATTTGATTTTTAGAAAGAAAGATGACCTGTCTGAAATACAAATAGGTGAGGAAGGAGAACTTAAAATAATGTGAAATTGCAGAGGAATGTCCCATTAAAACAAGTAAACTTGTTGTTGAGGATGGATATGATCTCTGCTTTGAACTAATATCTCCCAACAAGAGTCTGTGTCTATTACATATAATGTTTAAATTACATATTTCAGGGAAAAATTCCACACTATGAACCATCACCTACTGTTACCAAGCCACTTGGTAACTTGCCATCTTGCCATCAAGAGGGAGAATTAGGAAAACACATGAAGAACAGTCCAGAAAACATAGTATAAGTACTGGGTTTAAACCTCTCAAGCAAGTCACTTTTTAAACATCATGAGGCTTTGGAGCAAGATTTCAAACTTTTTCTGAAGTACTGTCTTAAAGGTGCTGTGAAGTAAAAGCTGCTGTTTTAAACCTATTTGATGACTTCATTAATCTCTTCCTGTTTTTCTGATCGGCTCGGCAGCAGAACAATTCACCCATTATTTATCATCCCACATTATTAGAGGAGCATGAGCCTCTTGTGGAGGATAGATCATAAAGCTGTATCGACACAAAGCAGAGTTTGGATTTCCTTTTTCTTTTAAATTTACCTGAGCTTTGTGTTGAAACTGAATTCTGTCAGACTCCAAGTGAACCAAGTCAAAGTGGTTCAAATAAAAAAAAAATTAACACCTGGCTATGATTTAACCTAAGAACACAATGAGAATGCCATAGTATTCATTCAAATGCATAGGGGCCTCAGTGCTTCAGAGCATTTGTGTGGTCTTTTTGAAGAGAATATTGCTTTACAAGACAACTGGAAAAATGATAGCTTTTTAAAATTCTGATTGGGAAAAATATTGCATTTCAACTAGATTAAATCAACAGGTATACATCTGCTGGAAAAAGAAAATGAAACTGATTAGGAAAAAATAATGTTTACACACATTTTTTATTTTGATATAGTCATCCATCATGAAGCTGATTAAGTAGAAGTTGATTCTGTATTTCAGATAGTCTCAAGATCATAAAAATATTCTGCTGTCCTTCTGTTATTCTCAGCTGTGCTCAGAGGAATCTGTGTGATATCCAGCCAGAATGGCCAAACACAACAGCCCCAGGTGTTTAGTAAAACCCCTTTGCCCAAAAACCAGAGGCAGAAATATTTCCCTTCAGACTGGGAGCATTTGACATAACTTCCTAACTCACCTGCCTGCACACGATTTCTAGAAAAGTAGGAGAAGGACTTTTAATATCAAATTACTGATTCTGATAGCATATTCCTTGTACCAAATACATTTTTGAAAAGGGCTTTCTTAAGAACATATTTTTAAAAGATAAAAGACTGGGGATTTTGATGATACATACACCACATATTGAAATATCACATATATTCAAAGGCCAATAAAACAAAGTGTTTAAAAAGCCTGATGTAATCCCATACTTTTAATGCACAGGCACCTTCTTTGGGCTGTACTGGAATTCAGTTTTAATGAATACCTGGAATAAGCAGTTGTGTTGTACTTTCAGGGCTCAGAATTTTACCTAGGGAACTTTTCTTTGTTTTAGAAGTCTGAAATCACAGGTGTCTCCCACTCATAGCTACCTGAGGATTAACATAAAAATTGACTTCAATAATTTGCATGCTGATTTTTTTCTTGAAAACATGGTAGGAAGTAAAACCAGAACTGTGTTGATGATACAAATTATCCAGGATTCCAGTCCTGAGCAAAAGTACCTCCTGTGGCTCATGTAAAGGAATTTAGAAGATAATTGCTATCCTATTTCTCACTGTACATTGAACTTTCAACTGCTTGAACATAATCAGCCTGATTATGCTTGAGCATTCAGTTGAGCAGACAATTAACTGCTTAAAAACAATCTGACCCAAATATTGCACACTGGTATAGCCACAGACTGCAAACATTATCAAATAATACAATTTTCCATCAATTTAATTTCTCTTCTGCAGAAAAAAACCACCATAGGCTGCATAAAATTATTTCAACCAAACTGAGCAAAAAACACAAGCAATGGCCAAAAAACCCCACTCTCAAACTGTTTGAAACACCCAGAAGTTTTCAGCAGTGTGTGGTGAAGAGAGAAGGGGCTGAGGAATATTCAGTTGAATGGATGCCCTTAGAAAACAGGGAAGTGTAGACATACATTTCAAGTACTTGATGCCAGACATCAAAACTCCACTGCTCAGAGGCATGTCTGTGAAGAGGAGATCCAGATTTGCCTGCAGTTAACCCAGCCTGAAATACTGTAACATGTCATCTACAATAGTTTTTCATTCTTGGTTCTCTGCTGGTCATAATTTAAGGAACATACAATGGCCCTGTATTGTAAGCCTTGTGTTGTGAACAAGAGGAAAAAGACCTAGTAAATATGTTACAAGTCTTAAAGAAGGATGTGTCTCTTCATAGATCCAGTTTCCCATCCTTTATGCTATTCTTTAGCAATGAGTTATGATGAAAAAGCAGTTAAATATTCAGTTTGATATGAAGAATAAAGTCTTAGAGACATGAACAAACTTGTCTGTTAACGACACAGTAAACATTTTAGTAACATCACTCCAATAATCCAGATCTTTTTGACTGCTTCCTTTTAACTTCATTTAACCTTTCTTAACTTCTTTTTTTCATCCACTTACCCCCTCTATTTATTTCTAGTTGAAGATGCAATGAAGTCTGTAAGCTCCCTGGTTTTGAGGAGGGTTCATATTATTTCCCTAAATTTTAAGTGGAAAGGTAACATTTCAGCAAATACACAATTACAACACATTCTCAGAGTATCTTGCTTTGGATTTTGGGCTTTGTTTCTTTGTTTGCATGGCTCTTTTGAGGGAGGAGTGTTTGTTTTTAAAAAGCCACCTTTTCTAATGGACACTTGGACTTCCATAACACAGGCAGTGAATAAAAAAATAAATAAAAACATGCTTTAGAAATAAGGCTGGGATCCTGCTGCACAAGGCTTATAAATCTCTCATGGCCTTGTTTTCTAGCCATGTTGTAGTTGGAATGCCTCCCAATGATTTAGAGCATCTAGACAGAAATACATACAAAGCCAGATGCCCAGGATGACAGGAATTTTACAGGCAACCAGCTGGGAAATTGTCTTGAAAGTCAGGTAGGAAAAAAGTGAAGTTTTTCAGTCAGTTGAGGCATAAAGGCTACAGTGACAAGAATGGTAACTGGCCTCACTAGACTATAACTTCTCTGGCCCAGTCTAAGACAAGATCTCTTTCCCTCTATGCCAACTGTCCTTTTCCTAGAGTTGGGAATGGGAATGGTGGTTTTTGCTTTGTGTCTGATACCTTTGGTCCCAAATGAAGAGGACTTTTCAGCATGAAGCTGTCAGCAACTAATGGGAAATTGAAGATACTGCATTAATTGAAGTGGATCATCCCAGTTCCCTTCACAACTCAGACTAGCCATCAGAGAAGCTTTATCATTAAAATTCACAGAAAATCAATTAAGAGGGGCCTAAAGCAGACTGGAGTTCCCACAGGTCTCTTTGCATTACCTCTGAAGGTAACAAATGTCTAGGGACAGAAGATGTCAGTCCCAGCAAGCTGGCTCTGTTTGCCTGTGAAAAGTTCATTAAAGAAATTAAAGACTCACACTAATGAGTAGAGGACCAAGGTAATGGGATTTTGTTAGCCAGTTGGGTCAATATTGAATCATATAAATAACTGACATGGTGATTTTTTATGGATTTCTAGTGATTTTGGCTAATTGGAGGCTGAGTCAGAGATAAAAATACAAAATTAACACAATGAAAACTTTGTTATTAGTATAATAACTAAATATACTCAGTGTGGGTAAACTTCTTAAAATAGATCTCTTAATCTGTTGCAAAAGCGAGGCAGCAGTTGCAAGAATGGACTTTGTTAATTTTCATGAATAAATCAGTTTTAGAGGAGCCAGTGAGACAGATAAACTGTAACTGGAGCAAGATTTAACCACCTCATAGTCAGAGGCAACATCATGCTGAAGCAGTGGAGAAAAAGCAGATGCTGACCTTGGTACTTACCAAGCATGGAAACAAGAGGCTTTGTCTGGCTGTCCATGGGACTTTGATGAAGAGAACATCTGTTGTGATGAGTCAAGGTTGTTTTGGTCCACATAAGCAATTGGGATGTGAGCTGTGAAAGGTTTTCCTGTCTGTGTGTTGGGGTGAAAAGAGTGAGCTGTGCCTCCATCCTGCTGGAACCTCTTTGAGAGGGGTAAGCTGTGCTGCTGGCTGCAGGAAAATCAAAAACCACCAATAACTTGCTGGGGTTTGTAATCTACCTGAGAAATACAGAAACAATTAATTAATCTGGAAGAATGCTGCTGTGTTGAAGGACTCATTCAGGTATCACAAAATTGTGCCGAAGTGAATGTCCTTGTGTGTGAGAGGCAATGAACATTTCCCTTCTCAGTGTAAGAAATTAAATTCTCTCACAGAAAATGTAGCTCATCATTAGATTTCTTGAAAGCACCCACCCAGGAAAAGCAAGTGTTCTGAAAACCTTAACAAGTCTGCTAATGATTATTTTGAGATGGATGTGCTCTCATCCTGAATTGACATCACCATAACAACGGGCTGTAGGAGCCACATGCATAAATGGAGAGTTAAGTGCTGAACTGGCCATTCATGCATGCCCCAGCATGGCAACATGAAGCTGCAGTAATTGCGTGGCCACATTAGATGGCCGAGTGTTCTTTCACAGTTTTGAGGGAAAAAAAGTAACTAAGCATTACAAACACAGGTACCAATTAGTATAATCAGGCATATTGTCCCACAGGCTCCATTTAATCTTTTTCCTAGCAGTGCAGCAATAACTGTTCTTCCTAACATAATTATGTTATGTTCAGTACAGCATTTTCATCCACATTTGCTGCCTTAGGTATAAGCCAGCGCCAGCATTCAGCCAAAGACAAAAGTGCAGAGCAGATTAAAAAAATGGCCAAGACATTTTAATGAAGTAAATGAAACAAGACCATCTTTTCTCTTCCAGTGACTCCATCTGACAAGAAAGCAAAGGTGAGCAGCAGAAGGCAGGTGAGTCGGTGCAGTCAGGGGTAAGGGTCAAATGAAGTGTGGTGGTTACACACTCGGTATGGGAAAAGCAGGCAGAACACAGGAAAAGCTCTGAAATTAAGAAAGAAATTTAGCCTCTTCCTTTTCTGTTAAAACTGACTGTAGGGTTGTCTAACAGGTTTTCAGACAATTTTATTTTACAAATGTTACTAAGATCCATATTAATTAGCTGAGTCTCTGCTACCACCAAAATTGAAGGAAATAACACTTTTTTAGCACTGCTTAGAAACAGAGGAGATAAAACTAAACTATGCAGTCCCAATAAGCAAAGGAATTATGTTCTATCCACCTTCAATAAGTCACAAAGACCAAAATCTTTTTAGAGCATGTCATTTACTTTCAGCCTTGCACAGTGAGCCCTCAGCTCATCATGGATCAAAAGATGCCTCACTAAAATCCAAGAAAAATGGCTGCATTCTGTTTAGTTGCAATCCTGTTAGTCATAACAAATCTTGTGTCCAGGAAAACCACAAGCAGCACCAACACCCTCTTCAGAGGCTGTTCCCTTACCTTATCTAATAATTGCTCCATGACCGTAGAAGACTCCTCCCCGCTCACACCTCCAGAAACAAACCTACTAATCTTCCAAATGCACATTAAATTCCAGATCCCTCTGCCTCTTAACACTCCTGCTTAACACCCTAGGGCTGTCCACAGGACAAAGGTCCAGTCTCCCAGGCTGCTTTTCCTCCACAGAAACCCCTTACACATATTAGACTGGTGCTCCTGAACTGCAAAACTTGTCAGGAGCACCCCGTTATACTTAGAATTAGGGAAACAATTCCTTCTGCTGTGTTAGGTTTGAAGCAGTTCAAGGTGTAGGAATTATTCATTATTCATCCTCATGGAATGTCCCTGCCCTTCAGAGCTCCAGTGCTACTGTGCAAAGCATTTCACGGAGCCAAACAGAAATGGCTGCTGTCCCAAAATATAGAGTCTGTGAGGAGCTCCCAGTGCCCTTCATGCCTTGAGAAAATTAAGGAGCAGCCAAGCAGTCACTGTTGGGCTGTAGGGTACAAATTCTGTTCAGATGAAAAATTTTCCAGGGTGATCTCGCTCCTTTTTCTGTTCTAACACAACTACAAACAAGCAAAATGAGATATTTTATGAGGAATAACGGATGTTTAAAAGCAAATCTCTAAACTAAGCCTGGGATGCTCACCCAGCAGTTAAACACAAGAAGGCAGACACTACCTATTGCATACTAAGAGATATCTAAACTCTACCAAATTAAGTTACGAAATTAAACAGAAATTATATTAAATATAACCATATTTTAATTAATTTAATGGTACATAAGAACACATAATGTTTTCTATGAAATTAGCGGATTTTTTTCCCTTATTTAGTGCCTAAGTAGGATTAGCAATTGGAAAAAACCCACTGAAACTGTAAATCCATTTTGCCCCAGGATAGAAACAAAAGGTAATTATTTAAAAACTAGAAAAAAATCCAATCAGAAACATAAAACATTATGGACTATGTATTATTTTTATAACCAAGAATTCCCCATATAGAAGGCATGGAGAAAACCATAATTCAGAGGTGGGAAAACAGAGGGACTGTAAAAGTGAAATGGAGTTCTGACAAATGATAGTGTATAGAATATGGGTTCCCAGACCAACAAAACAAAGCACCCCAGCAGTAGCAAAATAGAATACTGTATATTCCAGCTGAAGCACAAGTGTTTCTGCATATTCATCTTGTAAACTGGCACACTTACTTGCCAAGGCTGCTGAACTTCTTTCACATCATAAACTACAAAATCTCCCAGCCCTTTCACAGGAATCACTTAATCAAATGAAGACAGACCAAAAAATGTTATTTTCACAGTTCACAATAACATCAAGTTACATGCCTAAGATACACCATTAAAAAATAAATAACAAGCCAGCAATTATATAAACCTGGTACTTGAAGAAGTGATAAAAAGACAGGAAACTCAAGCCTATGATTAATACAAAACCCTGTGATTAATATAACACAAATGCAGATGGTCAAGGACATATCTTGCCAGTTTTGGGATATAATAAGCTTGCATTATTAAAGCAAAAATTATTTCTAACAAAAACTATGTTTCCCAGAATTGAATACCATGTGGGGTGGCCACTCCTGAGCTCTACATAATATTTCAGGAGTTCAGGTGGCAGTAACTTTTTTTTCTAGATACAAGCTAGGAAGAAGTAAAGTTCCTAATGATATGCAGTTCTATAACTTAATTAGAAATTTTTCATCTTTCAGAATTTTAAATAAAAGCTAGAAAAGAACCTGTTTTGACACCAACTATCCTTAGTAGCAACATTTCTCAGCACACAATGTGAAAAGGTCAACCTGCTAGGCAATAATACTTAAAATAAAAATTAAACTGAGGGCAAGGAAAATCATCTTCAGGTGAAACTGCTCTTCTGCAAAAATGAAGTTCTATTAAGATTCATCCTGTGAACAACATATTCCTCAGCTATGAGAGAAAACACAATTCTTAATCTGTTCCTACATTAGAGATAGAAAATCAACTACAAATCAGGTGTTAGCTTGTTCAGTACAGACATCATAATTATTGACACAATATTAACATAACAATCAAATAAACACATTCCAGATATGCATTTTAATTCATTTATTTGTGTCAGCCATGCTATGCTTTGATTCCCTTAAGACATCCTGCTGCAAAAAGGTTCAGTTCTGCTTTCAACATCATGTTAAAAGCAGCTCTTTGACTCAGGGCTCACCACAGACCTCTAAAATAGGAGGCAAAGATGTACATCAGTTTGCCTTTCAGAGCTTCTCACACATCTGTTACATTTCTATGGGCAGCTACAGAGGAGAGGGGGGAAAGACGTCCCAAAGAACACTACCAAGGAAATCACACAGCACTAGGGACTTTTTCCAGCCATCAAATCCTAATGGATTATGTGAAATAACACAGAAGCAGTTCCTGTCCACAGAAAAGATTTGATCCCCACAATCTAAACTGTGAAATTACTACCACCCCAAGTAAAAAATTTGGGGGATTTTCAAATCATCTCCAAACCTCAGCAAAACTAAACCATCACAATATCCCTGAGATGACGCTGTGTTCATCACCCATCAAATACTCACAAAACCAGATTTTCTTTCACTAGGACAGCTGTTAATGAAAATCTGGGGTAAAGCCTATAAAAATGGCAATGTGCACAAACGTGTTCCTTTCCACAGCAGGCACAACCAAATACTCCTTTGAATGGCCGACAAGTTGAGCAGCACTCATTGGCACAGCCCCTTCTCCCACACACAGGCAAGGCAGCCTTCTCAGAGATGGGCAAGGCCAAGAGAGAGCAGCTGCCAAAAAGGGTTGGAAGCTGTGCCAAGGGAGGCTTCCCTTGGACATGAGGAAGAACTTTTGTCCAGAAAGGGGCATTGGATATGGGAATGGTCTGCCCTGGAGGGCACTGGTGGAGTCACCACTGTGGAAGGTGTTCAAGGCAAGGCTGGCCATGGCACTCAGGGCTCTGCTCTGCTTGCCAGGGTGGCCGTGGGTCACCATGGGTTGGACTCAGCCATCTCA
>JBBMKD010000170.1:3164847-3217936 GCA_037834095.1 Argya squamiceps
CAGAGGCAGCCCCAGAGGCCTCGGGCCTGCTCTGCCCCTTCCTTCCTTCCAGCAGGATGGATTGATGTGTGTGCTTTGCCTTGCAGAAGCGCCAGAGCCCCTGGGCCCGTGCAGGCGGGTGCTGCTGCCAGGGAGACAAGTGCCCAAGGAGGCTGATGCAGCTCCTGAGGCACAACCGGGCCCTGCTGCGCCTCTGCCTCCGCTACAGCCCTCAGCAGAGGCCCAGGGCTGGGAGAGCAGCCACAGGGGCCATGGGCAAGAGGAGGAGGCTCCAAGCCTCCTCTCAACGCTGACCTCCACCTCCAGCACTGCGGGGGATGTATGACCAGGGCCCAGGCCGGGCACTGCGACATCCCCCACCTTAGGATTTAGAGAAACCCCATTCTTAGTTGTAGGACTCTGTGCCCCCTTTTCCTTGAGAAATTGACATTTCCCTTAGTGTTCCTGTTCTAGAAGTTGAAGTATTTTAGGTATAAGATTCTTTCCCCATAGTCTTTCAGTCCCACAGTATTGTAGATTTTGTCAGTAGTCAGGTTAATAAAGTTTGTGTTTTCTGCACATTGCTGTGTTGTTTTCTTGATATTCCATCCGAGAGGGGACCCAGCGCGGGATGGATTTGCACGGGAGCTCCAGACTGCTGGGAATGGAGAGCCTGAGGGCACCAGCAGGGTTTGCAAGAGTATGGGGGGCAGCTGGAGAGAAGATGGTGGGCAATATTCTCCTGCCTCCACCTTCCACAGAAGCTTGGAGTCAATCCCTGTCTGCACTGTGCCAGGGGGGCTCCTAAAGGCCATGGGAGGTGTCTGGGTGGCCCCAGAAGGGGCTTGCAGGACCCTGGGGCACCGGGGGAGGAGCAGGACCGTCCCTGAAATGGTGTCAGGGATACCCAGAGCAGCCCACTCCGGGGCCCAGGCAAGGGCTGAATTCAGGCAGGCAAAGACATCCAGGGGCTGCCTGGGCTATAGCAGACATCACTCTGGTGAGGCCCAGGCCTGTCTCATATCTTTCTGGGGGATTTGTATTTATTTGTATTTACTGCTTCGTATTTAACCTGTAGACCCTCAACGTGGGATTGGTTTCATTTTCCTACAAAACTAAACCTTAGTTATTTTATTTCTAGGAATCAACCATGTGTACTCCCATCTCAAATGACTTCTCTCTGACTTATTTTGCATCTTGCTCCTTTACAGCACCATCAAACACCTCTGATAAAATACAGATCCCTCACTGGAAGGAGGACAATCTTGCTATTTTCTGAAGAATGTTAACTTTGATGACACACCCATTTTTACAAATCCAATAGTTAAAAAAACCCTATAGATCAGCTTTACAATTTCAAAAGCTGGTTCCTCAGCTCTTCCACACCAGTTTCCTTTTTGGCAACATTCAGCAGTGACACCAAACAAGCACAGAAAACAACTGGAAGAAGAAATGCAGAGAGTCAGCAGCAGACCACCTACCAAAAAACCCACTTCAGATGTAGTTCTAAGGTCTCTAAGAGCAAGTTTGAGGTGTAAATGGAGACACTCACACAGAAGTACTACCAGTTGGTAGTTTCTGCATTTCCTTTTCATTTTTTTATCTCTCACCTAAATAAGAAAAAAAACCCCCAACCAAATGTGACCTTTCAGGCAGAGAAAAGATGAGGTTGGTCTTTAAGAAAGCATGTTATTCTGCCTGTGTAATAACCTGTTGGGGAAAATATCAGCTTTTTGCCAAATGTCACTGTGCTGTTGCAGTTTTTCTACCACTGTGAGAAGTAACAGACACATCTGTAAGGCTCCTGCAGTTCACCCTGTGCCAGGGTCATTGACCACTTATCCCTGCAGGGGTCACTGGGAATAATGACCATGGAAAATGTGGAGGGAGCAGGATAGATTAATACTTCTCATTTCCTTAGCAAAAAAAATAAACCCTCAAAACAAAGCTATAAAAATAGTTGCCTTTGAATTAGGAGAACTTAAATTAACTATTTTAAGTCTGCTTTTGGTTCAACATTCATCCATCTGAATTTGAATATGCATAGGCTAATTAAAGGTAGCTGAAGCTTCAAACAAAATGCCTATTTACTTGTGCACAGCCTATACTAAAACATTTAAAAACAGTGTTTTGCTTTAAATCTGCTTGGTATTGACTTCATTCATTCTTATACTCGTTAGGTTATTAAATGCATGGGGAAATACATCCTTTGTTTCATTAAGAATGTGTTATTAATTAGGAAGGCACAGCTTTATCAGAGTCACTGCTGAAACCAACATTATGTGGGTAAGTTCAAAGTACTAACACAAGAACATTATAACAGAAGCAATGTTCAACAGAGCCTCAAAAATAAAGATGTAGTTCAGATGTCCTACAATTGCTAAGACATCTCCAGAAAGATGAGAAAACTGAAAATAGCACAGGAAATTTTAAATCCATTTATCTTTTTTTTTTTTTTTTCTTAATTTTCCTGCGGGCAACAGAAAATTCCTAATACAGGGAATGAAATGCTGATTTTATGCCTGAGTCATGAGTCATCCCCTCAGTTTCCACCTGATCCAGTGCTCAGTGGAATCTTGGAAAGGGTAAATCATCAATATGAAATTTATATTGTATTCATGAAAGTAGGTATTTTTTGTCCATTGCCCTCCCTCCCCAAAATATATCAACACCAAATGAGAAAGGCTCGATTTGAAAGAAAATTATTACATAATCATACCTGGACATAATAAGTTGGCTAAAAGTTCCAGCAGAAAGAGAAAGGAGAGCAGAATCAGAGGTTATCAAACTCAATATAAAATCCAGCTCATACTATCCCCAAAAGCCTCATTTAATTTATCCAGCATTAAAAAATAAATCACACAATAGCATTTCACATATTATGTTAAATACAATCATTTCTATCTGAAATATTCATCATCATTGTGGTTTTCAGAAGTGAATTACAAAATCTTCTGCACCCATCTTCCCAAAATCTGATTCTAAGTGCTTTCAAGTCTAATCCCTTAGGAAGCAAAAGTAGCCCCAAGTGTCTGAGGATCAATAGAAACTAAACAACAAAGCTTGACAAAGTATATTAAATTGTCAATAAAATCAATAATTTTTTTCCACTGTAGATATAGCTATCACCAGCTTATGAATTTTGCTAGTGCAGGTTTAGTGAAGAAAAAATAGATCTTTATTGCCAAATCAGTTATGAGTTGTTCTACTCTGCTGCCAGTATGATGTGAGTATAAACACCATATTCTTCCTCGTATCACCCACAAAGAGTTCCACTTCAAAATGAAGGCTGTTTTTGAGTTTGACCAAACAAATGAAGATTCCCTATTGAAACACAGTGATGGCAGCGTGGTCAGTCTTTTCACTGACAAGCTGAGAACTGACAGTAGATTCCTGATCCAAGGCTCAGTGCACATGGTTATTGTGCTGGCCTGGCCACCAAACTTCCAGCCATCATCACTTCCTCTCGGAGGGACAGGGGAGAAAATCAGAAAAGCAGGAACTAGAAAGCTTAGGCTAAAGTCAGGGAGGTCACTGATGAAACTGACTTAACTTGAAAAATCTTATTTATCACCAGTCAAAATGAATAGTTACTTATATTATTATGCATTATTATAAGATAGTCAGAGACAGCCAAACTGACCTCAGGTATGCTGAAGCATCAGGGCCAGGCAGTGAACATCTTCCCAGGAGCTCATTTATCCAGCATTCTCAAGTGAGCTTACCTGCACAGAGTTCCACAGGAGAACTGCTAGGCTGTCAATAAAAAATATCTCTGGCTTAGAGTCAAACCCCTGTACATGAATTGTATTAAAGGATGAATGAGACCTGCAGCATTTGATTGACCCTCAATGCCCTGGGAAGATTACAAATTTCCCAAGATTAAGGAGTTCCCAAAGTATAAAGTAAAGGACTGATTTTTATGGATCAAATGTTAAATGGGCCTGTAAAAATGGAGTTCTTAGATGAAAGAGGGGGAAAAAACCCACCCCAACCCTCAAATGCAATTTTAGATCCTTCTTTGAAAATCTGGTTTAAAGAGAGAGGAATGGATACAATCTTCGCCTCACCTGGAGATTTTAATGAATTAAAATCATTTCAAGTCTGTGAAGAAAGCCCTACCACATTCCCTGTCAAATGAGATTTTCTTTCATTTTTTATTCTCATTACTACTTCAGAGCAGTCTAAATAACAGCAAATAAGGAAATTAAAGTTGCAATTCAAACACTAAACTCTGGAGTCCCACGTTGCCTTCAAACAACTGTATGAAACAGAAACTTTATGCTTAATGCTCTGCCATACATATGAGCCATTTATTTGCATATCCTTTGGCTGCTAAAGCTATAATTTGCATTTCTATTAGCTGATGGGCCTGATTCTTGCCTTTCCCTGATAGAGATTAGTAATGTGGACCCTGACTTTCTGCATGGCTCATACTTAGTGGATTAAAACTCTTGACTTGCCTCTCTGTAGCCCTGCCCTTCCTGAATCCAGCCTGAGGTACTGAGCAGCCACACACCCTCTCAAGTCTGCATTATTGATATCTGCCTCTCGTTAGAATGCTTTGCAAAAACAATTAAGATCAAATGTTGCCTGTGTCTGCTGCAAAGAGGAGCTCTCTGGGGTTTTTACTCCTATTTTTAGAGCATTCTGTTTCTAATGCCAGGACAGCTGTGTACAAATATAGAGAAACACCTTGGAGCATTAATAAACAGAAGCAACAGAAAACAAAAAGCTGTCGCATTTCCTGTGGGCATTTGAGGGTGAAATTGCATGTGTGAAAGCATTCCATTTATGTAATCCAGTCATATGTACATGTTCCAAAGTAAACACATTAAAAGCAGACTATGCAGTATATATTTGTTACCCATTTTAAATTATTACTGGAAGGCAAAGAAAGATTTATTTGATAGCCTCACAGGTTTATCTTTGTAATTTACAATGGAGCAACTACTTTGCTTTAAATTTAAGTGTTTTTTTCCCCAACAGTTTCATCTACCTGGTCACCAAGCTGATACAGAATAGAGTAGTGCAGAGAGCACAAGGAGCTGATTTTTAATTACATGAATGGACTTCTCATGTGGCTATAGCTGGTATTTCCAAGTCCTTTTAGACTGTGGGCTAAGAGCATTCATCCAGTGTCCTGCCATTCCACCACTTCCTTATGGCATTTGCAGCCACTGCTTCCACAGAAGTTAGAACAATGCACTTTGGTGTCGTGGCTGCTGGAAGGGCAACAATGCAGCCACCAATTTGTATTTGGTAGGTCAGGATTACCCACAAGTTTAAACCCTTCCTGTTACAAGAGGCAAAGGCCCTCCAGTCCTGCTGTAAACAAGAGTGTTTGAGAAACCCAACTCCTCCGACTTCCAACTTTGTAGTATTAACTTTTTTAGATAATAAAGGATTGTCTGTAGGTTATTGTGGATTAAAATTATAACTGCAGGCCTGCATATTGATCTCAAGTTTGATGGTATGAGGAAGTTGATGGTCTTCTTATCCATCCCTGTGATCACCATGATACACTTTCTCAACTATCTCCAAGAGGTATATTTCTTCAACCTGAGAAAACTATTTTATAAAAGTCAGTGACAGGGAGAGTGGCTGCCTTCCATACAAATCAAAGTGGCTCAATTTTAAAGTGATTAGAACTTTATCAGTCTTCAGGCCCAAATATGAGTAGTCTCTGTGTAATACAGAAGCCCTTTTGAAAGGCTCACTCACAAGGTGCATATAAAACCTTCATTTCCTAACACTGCCAAATTCCACCTGAGTAAAGTCTCACTCACTTTACAATGCAAGGAAAATATTTTAGTGGTGGTACCAGGGACAAGATGAGGATATACAGTACCAGGAAGGATTCTGCACTTACAGCTGCTGAGCATCCAGCTAAGAGACAAAAATTCAGAATGGAACATGCTTCTACAAACTGAAAATATGCTTGGCTGAGGTAGGTGTCAGTCAACAACTTCAATCCTCCAAAGGCAAAAGTAAAGAACAGTTCAGTCCTTTCTCCTCCCCATCTCCTTTCTGGGTCCACTCTGTCCCAGTTTGTACAAAGAGAGGAAGTGTCTCACACAGAACAAAGACCTAGGAGCGTTTTTCCCTGTTGAAATTAATCAAAAAATGTCAAAGAAAAAGTGTAACTTCCCATTTTAAACCACATTCTGAGTTTATCTGTTCTCAGATACAGTACTCAGGTACTTACTTCCTAAATTTTACTTTTATTTCTCGGGTCAAAAAAAAAATGTTACCACAAGTAAACTTCCCCCTAAACAGTCTGCCAGAGGGGGAGAAACAGCAGTGTTTGCTATCTGCCACCAAATTTTACATCCTGTCCTATAATCTTATTTACATGGGCTGAAGGATCCTTTGAGAAGGCTGAAAGAGGTCTGCATTTGTGCATCTTAGCAGGATTCTGCACTGGTAAATAAGACAGTGTTCCTGGGTTAGTGGATCAAAATGACTTTATACTACTGAGGGTCTGCACTCATTTGTACTAAATGAACGTAAGCACACTTCCATTAGGTTAGAAATACAAATTAACAAATATGTTACCCCCCTAGGCTTGTATTAGTAGCTTTATTTTAGGAGCATTATCAGATTATATGGCTGAAGCTATCATGTGGTATCTGTGTTATGAACACACCCCTACATCCCTGGAATATATTTTCTAGCAATAAAATATTTTGCATGCCAAAAAGAAACTTATCAATGTCATCAGGGCTAAGGGACCCTATCAGCATTTTAAGAGAAGCCTTATTAGGATGAAATTCTGTACTTCAGCTCATTGTGAAGTTATTTGACTTCACAGTGTCACATCCAATACTCCTGATCAATAACATGATACACTGTGCACAGATTTCAGTGAGTGGAAAGATGGGTTTCTATGCATCAGTTTTCTGCTGGAGTTATCATTATGAGAAACTCTGCTGTTAACCTGTCTCTGGATTTATGCATCTGTTCTCTGCTTTTGATCAAATCTATGATAATTTTTATAAGATAGAGAGGTTGGAAGAAGAGCTCATCTGAATGTAAATGAGCTCTTTCTCCCCCCCACATATCTCTCAAGGCTTATCTTTTTATTACTCTCACAGAAAGCAGGACAGTCTGGTTAGAGCCAGGGGCTAAATCAGAAATGACTTGACAATCCACCAATAACATGGCATTTTTAGAATACATTCTCTACTCTAAGCTGCAGTGACTAAGGGTGAATCATAAAATTGTGCAAGTCGATCAGCTTTGGATCTGTTTTTTACATGAAGACTTATGAAAATTTAAGTGTACTTTATCACCTGAAACGAACTTTCATCTTGAACATCTACAACACACTACAGTCATAGGCCAGAAATACGACTGCAAGGGAATATAAATGAAAAAGACCTTTTGCTTGCTAGATTTGGGGGTTTTTTGGCTTGCTTTAATAATTTGAGCTGTGCCAGTGATGCAGTATTAATAGCTGGGTTTCCTAAGAGTCCTATGATATTTATTCAGGTTCCCAGAGGAAACCTAAGTGAAGAGCTAAATCAATATGTCACACACCATAAAGCTGGGGATGCACAGAGGCACACACACACACAAACACTGGAGCCTTCCAAAGCACCAGCTTTCTGCCTCATCTCCAAACCCTAAAGAGCACCCAGACAGGGCACCAGAGGGAGCTGATGGTTGCTGGTCTTGTGTCTTTGAAGCCTACATAAGTTGTTAACAATTCCACCACAAATGCATTCTGCATCTACTATTAACTGACAATTCTTCACCTCTGGAGCTTTGCTGTTACAGAACAGTGCCCAGCAACAATTTTACTACAAATGTACTGATCTTACAGTTAGCTTCAAAACAATACGTGGGCTAGCTTCTTTTCAAAGCCCAATTTTTAGTTAAAAATAGAAAAATAACCACTCTTCACATGTATCATTGCTGTTAAGCCTTGTCTATGTCTTCAACTTTTCTTATTTAACTTATAGGACAATGGAACATATTGAAATGGGATTTAAGGCAGGTGGTAGACAAGGTATGGGAAGGTGTGTGTTGTTTGAGAATCCTCCACATCAGCAGACAATTTGCTGAAGCTGAATTATTTTTTTCCAAGCAAAAAAACTCCTCAGTGTTTTTATCTTCCCTGGTGTTTCCAGTGAAAACACTAATAGCTTTATAAGTATAGAGTTACTGGCTATTTGAATATATACATTTGGCAAACTATGTAAATTTTAGGACAGACTGCTGCAGCAGCATTTTATTTTTAAAATACTTTAACAAAATACTTGCTTTACGAAGGAAAAGTATTTCAAATCACAATCATGCCCTCCTTTATCCTTATTAAACAGCATTGATTTTCTAGTGTATGGGTAAATGGTTAAACTGAATGTGGGACACACAGATTTGTTATTGCTGCTGAATATATCTTCTGCTATACTGCCAATTATCAGAGAAAAAGAATCAAAAGATGTTGTTAAGAAAAATAAACATTATTCCTTTGTGACCCTTGAATGCTAAGGTTACTCTTCATCTCTTCTATTATTCCTCAGTTTCAGAACAGAGAGGCCTGCTCCTGTTACATCTAATCCAACTCCAAGTGCCATTTTTTTCCAATTACTTTTCAAAACTCACACCTCTTTCAGTTGTGAAGTTTTATTCATCTGTAGGTTTTGCTTGTTTGTTTCCCTTCAGCCATAGGTAACAAATGTCACTTCATGTGAAATATAAATCAGACAGATACAGTACATCAGCTATGGGGGTTTGGGGTTTCTTTTCCTTTTCTGGATAGCTCTCATGGTTAACAGCAATTTCCTTACTTCTCCGACACAAAACCCAGCACAAGCTTCCCAAAATGCAGTTTTTGAAAAGGCATGCATATTGGACCATAATTACATGTAGACCAGAGGAATTGCTTCACTAAAGGGGAAAATTAAAGGAGACTAAGTAACCAATAGGTTAGCAAAAGGTGAGCATTAATGGATCAATAGATCAATTAAAGTGCCAAATGTCCAGAGTAGCTTTCAAGGGTGATAATGGCTTTTAGTACCACTGTAGGGACAGATTTTAATTGTGCACTATAACAGCACTGTTTCAGCCATTATATGACTGAATTATTGCTATTTCTGTAACAACTTGGATGTAAAACTTGACTCTGGGCTGAATTGTGTCGCTTAAGGGAATTCGGGAGGAAATTATTTTGCACATTCAACAAAATTAAAAGTATTTTGCATTCCTGACGTCACCATTTGCCAATCTTAAACAAATTCTGTGCCAGGCTTGTTGTACAAAACCCATGCACTGGTGTAACCTATGCTAGTGTCTTCCAGACAAGGAGAGAACCAAAGGGAAGCTTCAGTGTGTGTCCTAAGAGGTCCAGATCCATGTGTTCAGCAAGACAGAGCAGAGAATAAACGAATCAAGGAAATAAACAGGAAGAGAGAGAGGTAGGCTGACAAAACCACTTTTGCATAACTCGAGTTATGCCTCCACAAATCCATATGCAGACATAGCAATTCTGTGAACAAATCCTAACTTCTCCCTGCCCCTCCTGAGTAAATTAGGAGATCTAAACTTTAGAACAAATAAGTCAGGAATCTCCTGAGGCTTAATGGCTTCATCTGTCATATAGTGACTATACCCCTGATACACAAAGTTCCTTAATCAATGTTTACTTCTCGTATTTCTGTTTTAAAATTAGAATGCAAGCACCATATCCATAATGCAATGTTTCTGAAACCTAAGAGCTAAGACTCTCATCCCAATTAAATTGCAGCAAGCAGATTGGTTTTAACACTCAGTGGCATTCTTTTTATGGACTCTTATTCCTTCATAGACCACAGAGTTATAAATAATCCATGCATAGAGCAATTAGGCCTTTTTCTTGTTTTATGGGTTACAGACTCTCTGCCTGTGCAAGTGTCATAAAATATTCTAAAGCGTTACAATGCAACAAAACACATTTAAATCCCTACATTAAGAGTAATTGAATAATTTTGGTATCTAATTGCTCTTCTTCTGTCATATGATTACAGTCTTTTGAGTGAATCACACAATTACAGAGTCCAGAGCAAAGAATGACTGCTACCCAAAGTCATTCTAGAAAAGGGCATCTTTAGCACCTGCAAGTGATTAAGTGTGATGAAGAAATAGGACACTGACAAATTGGAGGACCTGCAATTTTCACACAAACAAATCAGAACGGAAACAACAGAAAGTGACTTCCACACTTTTTATGGTAGAGAAGCACTAGTTTTGACTTGTTTTGAAAGGCTGATCTTGTGTGCTTATAGGACCCTGTGAATGACAAGGGTGATAGAAACCAGAGAGAAAACTCTGCTTCAATGGTGTCACACCAAGACTCACGTGGTTCTTCTATTCTGTGCAGAACTTAGAATAAAACTGAGGGAGAGGGGAAGCTACAGAGGAGAGATACACACTTAGCTTTGCCTTTATTGTTTAAAGCTAAAATTTCTACTGTGCTTCCTCTGCTCTTGCAGAAATGCTGTTTATAGCCTTTATACTTTAAGCATATAGTAGGTTACAAGGAATTATATAGTATGTGTAGAGATGCTTTAGGAGACTTAGCAGCAACAACTGAAATCTTGGCCCTCCTCCATGCAGAAATGATTCACTATAGTCTGGGGAATTATATTCAAGGACAGAAATAGACAGAGAAAATCTTTCTTAATAATTTTCTAAAATAAATTTGGACTGTGAAAGACTGGGAAGAATATTAATCTGTTTGATTCATACACACTCTCTTTTAAGACAAATTAATTATGCAACAGAAGCATTTAGCATAAAAATACAAGCTTTGAAATGTGAGTGCTAAGTGTAGTACAGGGAAATGAAACTGATAGAAGAAGATTGAAAGAGGCTAATTAGAAAATGTCTGGAAGAGCATAACCATTTGACAAAAAGTACATGAGATAAAGCACTGTAGGTTTTAGCAGATTATTAATGGTTTGCAAGATTTAGTATCCAATCACCTTTGAGATCAGCTTTTTTTCCCACCCAATTTAGTCTCAGCTACAAAAATGCAAAACAGCAGATGCAACTGTTGGTTATAATGAGGTCACAAGCTAATTGTGTTCTCATTTCAAATTTTAGACTAATAGCCCTAGGAATATAATGCCTTAAAATAAACACTCACTCAACATGCTAAAACTATAAACTGGAAAACTGTGACCACATTCTTATCCTTCTTGGTTTTTCATGAAAGTTGAGCATAAATCTTTGTTCTGTGAGTCTCAATCCCAGTGAAAGTATTAATGCTCTGGGAGGAATTCCCTTTAGTAGGTCTAAGCAGATGCCATTACTGCAATGATTTTCTCCCCAAGGAAAAATAGAATAGGTAATGTTTCACTCCAGCAGTCACTCATTTAGTCACGTGGTTGAGGAGTATTGCTTCTCTCTTTGTGCAAGGTTCTGAAACCAGACCCATAAGGAAAGTGACTTGAGATCTTACTACCAATTTTCAGTGGAATTAATGTAATAGCAAAGCCTTTAGAAATTATGCAGCAATTTTATGCAGAACTAGAATATTTAAAACCATTAGTTAATCCATCGAAAGGAAACAGTATTCAGAATATTTGGAGGTAGATTAAAAAGATGAGTTCTGCCCCCTGACCCCATATTTTGCCTATTAATCAATTTTAACGAGCAGGAGGATGTTATTGATATTACATTAGAACAGGGAGTCAAGTAGAAGTGGATGTATTACACTATTACAAAGCTATTGAGTAAATCTACAGTGCTCTGCTACTCCTGTGAGCCAGGTCTTCTGATTTACCTGAGAGCTTTACATTCCAGAAAACTAACAGAAGGGTTTTCTCAAATTTTCAAGCCCACTGGCTTATTGTTGATCATGACACAGCATTTGCTGTTGTTTGTTGATAATCACACTCTGGTCTTACCACAGAAATACAATAACCTAGAAAGAATCCCAGGTGCAGTTGGATACAATACACAGATGCATTTATGTTAATTATTCAGAGGTAAATAAGAAAGCAAAGGGACTAGAGTTTTATGAAAGCTTGTGTTTTACATACTAAAACAGTGGCAGGGTGCCACTGGGAATATCAAAAGTAAGTATGTTTCTGGAACTACAGCCCTACATCTGTGAGAACTCTGAAATGCATGGGTCTGATTTTTCTGTGGAAGTATTAACCAGTCACAAAATCCCACTTTAACAGAACAATTAACAGAACATAGAAAGATATTCTATGTAATAGTAATGTAATGTTCATTTGAAGAAATGCCTGAGACATTTAGGCACTTCATGAAATACCACAGCATCATTCAAGTAATTCTGCAAAGTGACTCAAAGCTTGCAGTTCCTTCATAAAGTGGCTGGCTTCAGAATGTGACCAACATAAATATAATTTGTCCTGCTTGTTTCAAAAATCTGCAGTAGCACAGCAGGGCATCAGACCCACACTGTGCCATGTCATAACCTTGAAAACAGAAACCAGGTACTGGCACTGGAACTACTGGTGGTTTGTTGGTCATGGATAGTGTTTACCATAATTTAAAGCACAAATGGCTGCTAGGAAGAAGAATGGAAGGCAAGGAAGATAAAACACAGGGGTGTTTCCTGTGAGAAGTCCAAGGGCTGTCTATTACTCCTGCAGCAACCTCAAGTTAATCAAGTTCTACAAGCACTGGTTTGTCTGGAAGATGGAATGAATTAATGTCCAACGATGCAAAACTTCCTGAGGAGTTCTTAATAAAGCAATGAGGATTTTGTGCAAAAACAAACAACAGAGTATACTATTTTAAGCTAAATATTGAGTTAGGACTTGTTTTCAGAGTGCTTTTCAAAAATTCAAGATTTGTTTGGAAAACAGAAAAAGAAACTACTGATTTGTACGTGGTATTTACAATAAGTAGATAAACTGGCAGCAACATTATGTGCACATTTGCTATTAAAAAAAAGAAATGATGAAATTTTGTTTCAACCCTTTCTCTAGGGTTATTTTTGCAGGATGAGGTAGATCCCTGGTGCCTGCAATATTAGTGGGAGGGAGAGGGGGAAGTTGCCATGTTCGTGAATGATTAGGGTTCTTTTTAAAAATGTCGCCATCTGCGTTAATAAAACGTACATACTTTTATTTTGCTTAGAAACCCTGAAAATGGCATTCATGTGGGCATATTTCGTGGCTGGGGCTCTGTAAGATATAAAATAGTTTGCAAAACACTGATCCTCAGTGCCATTCATCACAGGATCCAAACTTGCATTAGCTCTTCAAACTAATTGGTGTTGGGCATCTTGCTTAAAAAGTCCCCAGCAACAGTTTCTATATGAGGTCTGACTGCGAAAAAGTTTGCAGAATCATTTCCCTTGCTTTTCATAACTCAATGAAAGTCCTGCAGAGAATCAGGTATGAGTAATCTTATGTTAATAATCACATTCATTTTTACCTTTGAGACCTGTTGCACCGAAAATTAAAATTAATCTGTAAGTATTTGTTAGAGAAAAAAGTTGTGCGTTACGTTCTGGATGTTTCCCACTGAAACATGTCTTTGTTCCTTAACTGTTTAAATTCACTTCACCTAGGTTCTGGTTTTATTCTTGGGTTTAGTATGTTTTAATGGTTACAGGGCTACTGAATTGTGAAATAGCTGTGATCTCAATTTTCCTTTTTTGATCTCATCCATGGAGATAACACAAGTCAGGTCAGCACTACTAAAAGAACGTTGACCCTGCAGAGATCCTGAATCCAGGCTCTCCAGCTCCATCTTCTGGTACAAAAGTACCTAAGAAAACAGCGTTCCCACAGCTAATTTTACCAGCCATAATGTCTTGAATATATAATGGGATTCTAGCAAAAATGAGATTATTATACATAATATATGAAAAGATCTGGGTTGGTAGTTACTTTGAATGACAATAATTTTCACTCCCCAGTTCTCACATATTTTCCCCATTTCTTCTAATCCCCAATTTATGATGTAATTAGCCTCAAAGATGCTTCAAACTACAGCAACTAGATAAAAATAATTTTGGAATTATATTCAAGATTGAAACAGACTCAAAATAAATCTTAAAATCTCCTAGGATTCACTTACTACAGATGTTATGTAACCTGCAAAAGAGTTTAAACAAATCATTCCAATCTGCACTAGAATAACAGAACCAACTCAAAACGTGATCTTTGACTCCTTAGAATTCAAAATTTCACAGAATTTCTATGGGTTTAGCCACAAAACTCACATTTCAATGAACACTAAGAACAAAACTCTAGAAACCTTATTCTTGTTTCCTCTGGTAAATTCTATATGTAAGTGCTGAATTTTCTAAACTATTCCAAATGCTAAAACAACTCAGTGTTAAGCAAACTTAAAACATAGGAAAAGGCAAATCATGTTGCTAAATCTGTTTCAAACCCACCCTGCTAAAGCAGAGTGTTACTTATACTCTCTTTAAGATTAGCAAGTGCTTTAAGCTGCTGCTGTTCACACTAATACTGCTTGAAGGACTTGAGCTCAAAAAAACCACAAAGGAGATTGCCCTCAGTGCACGAGCAGCTCCACTGTGCATGGCTTTCTAAGACAAAATCAAAGGAAATATTAATCCCCAGGTTTTTCAGCACCTGGAAATTTGAGTCCTTAAAAATTGCAATCTTGGAGGTTAACTTAGGAATTTAGACTTCTGCTAGTCATTTTAATTATTTGTGATGTTTAAAAATATTTGTAATAGGCACCAGTGTTGCAATATTCCACTGTTGCTGCAGCTTCATTTATTTCTGATATTTAAAATTCCTCATCAAAGGCACCAGCATCACAATACTCCAGTACTGCTGCCACTGCCAACTTAGTTTCAGCAAACTGGTTATGCTGTCAAAGCACTGAGCTGTGTTGAATTACACCATTTGGGTGAGAGTCTCCCAAGTTGTACAGGGAGAGGCATCTGAAGCAGTGTTCACCCCTTAGCCTCAACTCTTCTGTCCCTGCCCAAATCATTGTCACACGAGCTACAGGAATGGCTGCTAGGCTGAAAGAGAAAATACAAGTGGCTCTCTTACCTGCCTCACCAAAATGATTTGTGCTTTGAGGTTTTTGAGTGAAGAAGAAGATCACAAAGAACAGTGATTTCTAGATTTGTCCAGGTAGATGTCTACATCTTCTTGATGGAGGGCATTTTTCTGTAATAGAGAGTACAGAGTTCTGTAATTTTAAAACAGTATTTGAAGGGGGGAAAGAAAAGGAGAGTTGGGAATATTTTGTATTTGAATAAAGCTCCCACTATTTTTGAATTACAAAAAAAAAGTCATTTTTTAGTTGTGGCTTCTTACTGTGTTGCAATGGGAAAAGCTAGCACAGTAAACCATTTTCAATCAAAAAAATGTAACAGGGAAAAATTATGGAGAGTAACAATAAAAGCACATTAAACAGTGGGTGAAGGCTTCAATAGAACTTAAAGGAAGACAACTTTTAAAAATTGTCTTCTAACTTTTACTGTACAGTCACACCAAATGTGAAGCCTTTAAGTCCCAGGAAATTTTGTTGCTCCCTGCCTTCCTCTAGTTTACTGCACAGTGAATTATTTACATAAACCAGAATTTCTTCCACGGGGAAGGCTTGCATGGTACTTCAAAGCCTGAATAAATCGGGGACTTCAGCTTGAATCTATTAAAAAAAAATCCCCCAAAAGTCCTTTCAATGTCTGGATTATATTACTTTAACATTCTACCTGTCCAGCTGATTTATTCAGATATCTGCACCAGAAGTGCTAGACAATGTCTCTCTGTGAAGATGTGATGTTTTTTCAAGTAAAAAAACCATTAAAAATTCCCAATTTGCCACAGATTAACTTTCCATACAAATCATGATGCACTAGACCCAAATCCTTGTTATAGCAGGATGCTCACTTCAGTCTGGAAGTCTTTTTGTTGCACTCTGCAGGAATCAGCTTATTTATTATTATTATTATTAAGGGCTGGAGAGCCTTACAAGAACTGGTTTTGGTTGAAGAACTTCTCCAGCATACTTACTTGTGGATTTATCCAGGTCAGGGATCTTAGTTCCCTCTTCTTTGAGGTTTGGTGTCCAACCACTTGTATTGCTGTAAGAGGAACAGAAGAAACATCTGCCTATAGCAAGGACTGTTCTGGTGGGAAAAGTCCAAATTCCATTCTTCAGGGGAAAAAAATAAAGTGAGGAATTAATGTCTGTTCACAACTTCATCTTTGACTACTGAAAGCATTGGAAGTCTGTATATGTATGCTTAAAAATAGAATTGTCCTTATTTAAAAACAAAAATAGTTTGATTCCATCACCATTTTTCTTTGCCCAGTCCTGAACTGGAGATCCTAACTGAGAAAGCATGGAATAATCTGGTGAGCTACATTAAAATGACAGAATCTCCTGTATCTTCCTAAGGCAAGAATACAAATCACACAGAAAGGCATTCTGAGAAAAAAAATCTTGGAGGAACACAGGAGACCTCAATTATTATCCAGCAAGGTGGGTAATATGCATTAGGCTATTTGTTAGAAATATATACATGACTGGTTTTATACAAGATTTTACTCATATATTAACTACCACATATTTTGGAAAACAAAAAAGACCACAGAAAAGTAAAATCCCAAATTTTTCCTATATTTTAACAAGGATAGTATTTCTGAAATGGGAATCCAGAGCCTCACCAGATTAATATCACCACTTTTCTTCCCTTGCTTTGATCAGGGAATTTGCCATATCTGCTTCTCCTGGTTTCATTCAGCTGGAACTTCTGTTTGTACAGTGATTGCTCTTCAACAGTGCAGGATTTAAAACAGTCCCTGAAGAGACAGCTGACAAAAAAGTGGTATTGCTTTTTAGTTGCTTTCTAATTATTTCTACCTTCACCCAGTATCTGCAAACATCTGATCTCCTTCACGATGCTCCAGGCTCATTAAAACTGGAACACCAAATAAGAATATTCAAAATATTGTGTTTTGCATTGCTAAAGGCACCACCACAGGTACTTGACTCATCCTTCAGACTGTAAATAAATATCTAAATGAAGTCTAGGACAGATCAAATAAAGACACTATGGTTTGTTGTTCTTTTTTTAAGAAGACTTAGTAGATTTTGAACAGGCTATTTATTAAAGAAGAGTTCCTAAGGGACTTGACTCACAGAAATTACTTAATACTTGGCAGTGCTTCTAATTGACTGCAGTTCTTTTTTTACAAATATAAGCCAACATTTTCACCACCACACGTGCTGGTTGGTAATGTTGAGACTGAAGAGTACTGCAAGGCAAATTTCTCCTCCAGCCTCCATTATTTTTATGTAGCTCAGCACTTTCTCATCCTTACTGAGACTTGCTGCAAATTTAAAATACCCTACTAGAGCTGAGAGAGTATTGCAACAGTGTTTATCTACTGTATCATTAGGGTTCTTGTTACCGTAATTTCACAGTTCTGAGCAACAATTCTCATTTTATGGGCAGGTAATTGAGCTCTATGATACATTAATTGATTTGCAGGGGAAATGCATTAAAAGCTGGTTGGAAAAGCGAGTTGTTCAGGATCTTCACTTTGATTGCCTTTTACAGCTACCACTCTAGGACCACTGAAAGAGTTTGCTTTAGCTCATGTCAGTGAAGCTACAGCTCAGTGTTTGTCCAAAGAGTGTTCATTCTAAAATGAAAGTGCGCTTACTGTGGTTTTAAGAATTATAAAGGCATAATTAAAGATTACTGCTAATCCTTAGATCAGGATCACTTCTCAGCTCAAGGACTATTTAGTGGGAAGAGCTAAGGCAAAAGGCAAAATGCAAAATTCAAGGAAGTGCTGCTGATAAAGTGAGTTATGAGTTATACGTGAAAACATTAACAAGGGTGATGCAGTGGGAGCTGTGTTTCAGCGCTGCAGCTGGTAACACCCAGAGCACCAGAGATCCAATCAGTCCTGAGGAAAAAGTTCTTTAAAGCAAGCACTGTTGTTTCAGGGTCAGTGACAGGACAGAGACAAAACTGCTGGTACTCCCTCAGTGCAAACAGAACTTCCACAGCGATGATTTTGCCCCCATCTGGTCCTACTTTAAATATTCCTGTTTTAAAATTCCTATTTTTATCAGCTTCTCATAAAAGGCATTCTTACTCAAAGAAATGCTCATTTGAATGAAACAAACAATTAAGCAACATCTTCCCTAAACTGATTTTGTAAAAGTTGTGGGTTTTTTTTTCTTTATGGAAAACCAGAATCTGCTAAGGAAATGCAAAGAATTGGCTGAAAGGAGTCAGCTGATGGTAACCTGCCAGTAACCTCCTGCTGCAGCTGGCCTGCTGGAACTCCCAGGTGAGAGGACAAGTGCTTCATTTGCAATCCAGTCCATAGAAATCACACAAAAAGGCAGAAGGACAAACATGATTCATCGAGGCAGCAGTGTGTGGCCAAAAGCAGCAGAGTCAGCAGCCAACGTTTCACTGCTGACGAGAGCCCACTTGCAAAAGTTCCACTTGAGTACCTGCTGGAGAGCAGAGGTTGTTCTTCATTTATGTGTCAAACCATAATAGCCATACTTCTGTTGCTGTTCAAAGAACAGGGATAAACTCTGGGGTTTGTTAGGTTTTAAATAGTTTCCAATTTCAGGCCTAATAGAAGGCAAAATGGAAAATATCACAGGTAATAGGACTTAAAAATAGAAATATGGAAGGACACAAGGTTATACTCATGTTACCTATTGCTTTTTTCAGCAGAGTAAAGTCTTTACAAACATATAAATACAAATCTTTTTCCCCTCCAATGAAAAAAAAAAAATACATCTTATAACCTGTAAGAAAAGCCATAAGACCAAAGCAAACCTGATTCCTGTAAACAGAAAATGTTCTTTAAAAATTCAGTTTGGGGAGCATAAATATTTAATTGCCTCAAGCATGTCTTAGAAGCTCAGATTTACTCAAAATAGTGTCAAGAGCAAACAAAACTGCAAAACAATCTCTTCTAGTAAGAAATACTTTGTGAAAAAGAACTATTTCCTTATAATCTTTCACTGTTTCACTTTATGTCTGAATCCTGTAACTCCAGCTCCTATAACACCATCGGTGGGGGAAAGAAACAATGAACACTCCTTCTGTTATTTGACTGACTGCAAGGTTTTGACATGGACAGTATTAATAAAAATAATTTATTCTCACAGGGTTTTGTCAGACTAACAAGCTGGCAGCTTTGTATACGTTTAAGAAGCAAAAAGAAACATTTGAAGTAGTAGGACAAAACCTTCATTAAAAAGGGCATTTACATACTGCTAAGTACCAAATATACATACATACATATATACATATATATATATATATATATATCTCCAATTTCCTAATGCCTTGCTCTAAGTATTAGACAACTGGCTACAAAAATTTAGATTTATGAGGTTATTTGTTGACTGCTAAGTGAATCCTGATTGATAATTAATATCACTGGGGACTGTTATTAAATAAATATTGCCCAATTTTTAATAAATCAACTTTGATAAGAACAGTTTTAAATCTAAAATTAAAAACAACTTCTAGGACGTTTATTGTAAGTAATTGCATTAATAAATAGTAAGGCCTTATATACAGTTAAATGATTAGCAACTAACTTTATAATCATAGTAACAGTAATATATATGTACTGCAATTATAAGTGCTATGACTTCAAGAGTTTGTCCAAACATAATATCCAAGCATTACTTGCTAAATAGCATAAAATAATTTGATTAAGTCTTTGTTTAAGAAAATATGCAGTGGGCATAACTAAGAGCTGAAATTAATGACAAGTGTTACCTTGAAAAGGTAGAAATTTACTGCTGACAAGTAGGACTATATTCCTATAGTTAACACATGTTCATAGTATAGAAATTACTTTGAATAAAATTCAGATAAAATTGACAGATGTGGAATGTTCTGCTATATAGAATTTTTTCAAGTGACCATTGTTCTGTCTGACAACACAGACTAGAAACTGCCCTGCCTCTCATAAATATTATTCTGTTTCTACTTAGAGTTTTCGAAAAATATAGGACAAAAACAAGGTTCCCATTGCATCTCAGCTTTTATGGCTCTAAGAAATTGTTGCTATTATTATTATTATTATTTTTTTATTTTTTTATTTTATTTTAAATTACCTCCACTTAATTTGGGTAAATTCCTGAAAAGAGAAAACTAACTTGAATATTTCAAATCCCTCATTTTAAAATGTGATATTCCAGATAGTTCAGCTCTGTGCAGCCCCTCAAGGTTAATTTTTATGCATATTTTCTGAGTTCAGAAGAAATTTGCAAACTGTTTTAGTTGGGTTGAATTAGACATGTGAGAACCATAGTCACACCTCAAAATCTGCACTCATATTCTCAGCAATGATAATTTTTTCTGCACAGGTTCTTTTCATTCCAGCAGCAGCATGGCAGTTGAAATGGTGAATCACTTTGTGCTGCTCCCCCAGGCACTGCTCATCATGGTAATCTAATCTGCTCAAATTAACCCTCCTGCTGCAGTTCCACACACAATTAACCCTTGTACTGCAGTGGGTTGTGCAAATCAAATCTCAGCCCATCACCCTCATCTCCTGCACGCTCTGGACATTGCTCCAGCACCCAGAACTGCTCAGAACTGTTCTCCTTTTCCATGATTGCTCCTGAGATTTGGGTCATGTCTGGGTAAAATTCTGAGGATGACAGACACCCCCAAATCCATCCATCATGTCAACACATCCCAGTGTTGTTTCCAGTCAGCTCCATAGGTGTGCCAGGGGAGCAGCCCCGTTTCCTGATTTGTGAGGACAGGCTGGGATGTGAGGAGGTTTTCCTAGAGCAGGACAAAATCCTCTTTCCACAGCTACTTTAGCACTGTCTTTGACATTGCTTGTGCTTCATGGCCTGTTAGGTGGCACTTGAAAACCTATTAGAATTGACCACGAGACAGACTCTTAAATTTCTTGACAATTAGTTTGACTTTCTCAGGGCTTACTTGACCAAAAATTCACTGCCCTGTGTCTACTACTCATGTCTTTGCCCAAGACAGTATGAAATAAGAGAAAGGTAGATTTCTTCCAGGTCAAAGTTTGTACCATATCTGGGTGTCTCAGATCCCTGGTTTGGAGAAGGATCTAAATTGTATTTGTTTACAGAAATATCTGAACTGAAAAACAATAGGGAATAATATTCCCTTATGTAGCCTACGTTTTGTGCTCTAGTGAGTTCTCCTGACACTGGGCCAAGCTTGCAGAGAGTCATGAGAAAGAGAATTTCCCCAAAAAGAGGTGACAGAGCTAATAGAGGGCAGAACAAGACACCAAAGAAAGGAAGGCCCTGGAAAAAAGGTATAAAAGACATGTTTCACTATGTTTAATGATACATAGTGAAATGATTATTTATCATCCTTGGTGGTCAAGAGACATCCTGATGGGCTGAATTACAGATGGCCATAGAGCATCCAGGCCAAGGGATGGGATATGGGAATTTCCTTGAGTATCTCTGTGATCCTCAGGTATTGATTTATCACACAAGTGGATATAAAGCTGACAGTGGCTCTACACAGTTTGAGATTTTATGACAGGTACATGAACCCAGAGACACACTTGAGACTCTGGGCTGCTTACAAAGAGCTCACAATAACTCCAAAATTAGATTCCACAAATTCTATGGCAAAAATCCTTTGACTCATGTTCTTCCATACATTAGACAGAAGTTATCTCTTTTGAACTAGTTCTATTTAAAAACTGAATTTCCTTAATGTTAAAAGGATATTTTCCAGTATAATATCTGCTTCTTGGTTAAATTAGCAAGGCTTATGGAATCAGGATTTTAAAACTGTGTTTAAAGCCTATCAGATGTTATTTACTGATAATAATCTTCTAACCACAGACTAAGTTCATTTCAACTCCTGAAGGGTACCCGTGTAGCTGTCTTGCACTGCACTGCATTGACAACATTTCCATTCAGTACAAGACACAGAGTTACAAAATTAATACAGACCAAGACCTGCATTCAGCAGCAACAGGGAATTTAGGAAGCAGTGGTTGTCAGAAGCACATGGAGGAACCCCTTGTAAGGCATATCTAGGAATGGATGGAAAAAATAGCAATTACAATTCAACAACCATTTCCTGTGTTGCACTTCCATGGGCCAACACAATGATTAGCTCTGCCAGACTTCGAGTGACTTCAAAGCCGTCATTAGTTGACAGTAAATAACCAGAATACTGCTTAAAACACAAAATAGTTATTAACATATTCCAAATGTTTTTAAGGTAGGAGATTATTTGAAGATCACAGGATAACGGCTGAGTCCCTTGGTGATTTTTCCATCTGACACTGCAGCCCCACCCTTTGTGGTCTGACACATAACTCAGCTTCATGCTGCATTATCAACACTTTTGGGGCAGCAAAAATATTAAACCAGTCTGAATGCATTGATGTGCAGGTTCCTGCCTCACAGTCCATTCAGTCATTCCTTTAAATCAGAAGCATTCACCATTCTGCCATATACAGGGGGGAGTTTATGTTGTCTTGCTGAGAGGTTTAAGAAATTCTCTCTGCAGGGAACAGTGGACTGCAAATACAGAAAAGCTCAGATATTTGAGAAAATCAGAAAGTTTGGTTGTCTCACTGCATTTAGCCTGAGACAGAGATGATAAGTCCAAATTCTCTTGCAATTACCATGCTAAAAGGAAGAAGTAATGGCACAAGAAATAGAACCAATGCAACAGCATTTTAACCTGTTCCTTCCAAGTGTTATCACTTTTCCATCACATTATTCTGTGTTAAACTTGAGTGTTCAGCTGACCTTTTGGATACCAAAGGATAAAAATGCATTAAAACTTCTTGTCTTTCCATCACAAAGACATATCCAGTTACTTGTCTTTCATCAGGGACAGTTCCTTAAGCCTTACGTGGAAAATTTTCCTGCCAAACCCTAACACCACACTTTTCCCTTCAATCCTCTGTTATTTGTTCTCCCCAAAGACCCAAGAGCCAGGATCAAATGAAGCTTTTCTAATGCTCTTTGCTGCACGGCTCGTGACTTAGAAAGGATAACAGCAGGGCTTATGTGACATTAACCTTAACTGGAGTTTACATGGGAGGAATTACATCCCAACAACAGGGTTTGGTTTTCTAAATCTGATCTAGCAGAGCAAGTGCTACAGTTACTGTCTTCAGTCATCAAGCTCAAAGCACAACAATCACAAGTATCTGGAGCAATAAGTTACAGTCCATGGGCCTGGGAAAAAAAGAGCAAAAATATGCAGCAGTACCAACACAGAGCAACTGCACAACTCCCACAAAGACCTTTAAAAGCCCTCAGATTGCAATAAAACTCCCCCACACAAGAAATCTGTGGATGCAGTGTTCTGCATACTGCATGAAAAGGCCAATCTTCATTTGTGGGGAGGTCTGTTTGCAATATTTGAGTCTCAAATAAGCTACAATTATGGCATAAGGTATTGATTTCTTTATGGCATTAAATTAAGAACTTCTCCTTTGTCTTGGAAATGTTCTAAATTAATTCTATATTTGAATATGGAATGATAAAACTATATCTGGGCTGGAGGACACTAAACAGTCACAGGAATATGAGCAAATCTTACAGGCAGGTGTACTGTTGCAGCTGTATGCTCAGGAATCCTCCCAGCACAGCTGAAACAGTTTCTTCACCTTGCCTGTTTTGTTGTGGGGACTACTTTAGTCTGTTCCCAGTTCTGGACTCTGCTGCAAAAACCCACAAAAAATTAGTCACCACTGCAGAGTTTGCAATCTGAAATGAAAGCCAGGAATTAATTAAGCATTAGGAAATAGACCAAAACAATAAGGCAGCTGTGGTCACAGTGTTGGGATGCAGCCTCAAATATCAGCCAATTGAGCACTCAGATGACTTCTTTTGCACCTAACACCAGTGAGGAGTTACAGAGAAAGATCTGAAGGAAGGTGATTAAAACAGTTTGCAGAGATTTAGAAAATTAATGGTGAAAACAGCAATTTTTTTTGCAGCAATTAATAAGTGGATGATGAAGTATGGTATCACAGGTCTGTTGGAGATGGCATCAACATTTTAATGACAACTGAAGTGACACTAAGCAACAAAAGGAAGAGTGGGCAAGACCCTTTCTTATCCATGAGACCATGAGGAGGCAAATTTAAGAGAGCAAAATGTGATTAGCCATGATCCCTAGCAGGAAACCAGAAAAGCAATAGAGAGGAGGAGGTTTTGTCCCCTGACACTGACTGGGCAGAATAAGCAAGTAGAAAACTTGACCTATACTCTCCCCACAGAGGCAGGAAAGATTACATGAGGAATTTTTTCCTCGCAGAAAACACGACCTTGTGTTTCTTTATGAGTAACTTTTCATTCATATTGGAATTGGTCAATTAACATTAAAAATGTAAAAGGAAAGGCTATGAAATCTGCCTCTGGGATCATTCATTTTTAATCTTTGTTTTAAAATGGCCAAACGAAAGCAAAAAACAAACTCTGTCACACTCCCCGCTTTGAGGTGTGGAGCTGCATAAAAGCAGTTACCTCTCAGAGTCAGAAACACAGATATAAATACAAGATTCTGTACAGAAATGAAGCAAAATCTCATACAGGCTGACCCTGCAGGTCTTGTTTTTAATTCTGAAGCCTGTGAGGGTGTGCAGACATCGAGGTATTCCTCTCCACTACTAAGTTCACCACAAAAATAGAGGCACTGATTAAAGCTGAGACTTCAGAATGTTCTTATGGGAGGTGGTCCTTTAAAATCCCTTCATTCTGACTTTCCCTTAGAATGTCTTCAGAAATAAAAAGCAACTCCAGCTTTTATTATTTCTATGACTACTAATTTCAAAAAAATCATTACTGGTTTTTTATCCAGACTCCACATCATTTTAAGACATTCAGCAGCTAGATTGGGTTGTTATCTAATTGTGTTACAGTTCTTTATATCAGTAAAGATTGGATATTAGGAAAAAGTTCTTCACCAAAAGGGTTGTCTAAGCATTTTCTAGTGCAGAAACTTTTGCATGCAATTTAAAGCATTTGTTAAAGCAGTGAACTTATCTGTGATGAGTTATGCAAATTCTATCCAGATGCAAAAGATTTAAAGTAAGATTTAGGAATAAGTAACTCTAAACTGCCTTAGCACCCAAGCTCACAAAGGTCAATCTATTTTTCAGAGAGTCTCAAAAAAACACTCTGGTAGTGCCCGAGTAACAAATTTGCTCTCTGAAACTTGAGGAAAAAAAGTGTTAATAATTCAGCAAGTTTTCTCCTTTCTATTTCTTGAACCTCATTAATTTCATTTAGGGTTAAATGAGAAGCTCCCTCGTTTTTTTAATCTTTCGAAAAGTACTTCAAAGGAAATCAAAATTTTCTGAATAATCAAAAAAAAAATTCTATTATAATTATTTCTTCTCTTTTTGTGAATCAGTATAAAAAAACTGATGTAAACAGAGGTTTTATTACTCCATATTATGAGAACTCCTGTATATTTTTCATTAGAAATGAACAGCAATAGTCAATGTCTAGGAACAGTCGTTGTCTCTGTTACTGTAAAGGAACAAGTATAAATTTTTTCTCCAAATAGAAGTTTAGTGGCTATTCTCCAATTTGATTTCCGCTGACCACAGATGCAGAATAAACCAACGCAGCAGGATAAATATTTGTGGCTGTTTCTCTATAGACAGATAAAGACTCATGATCATTAACAGTAAACAATAACTGCCAACAATAAACATTTAATGATACTCATAAAAATAATTGGCCGTTGTGAAGCTCAACAAATTTGAGACGATTTTGCATTAAATTGGTGGTTGTGCATTTCAGAAGGCAGTGGTTCACTGAAGGACAGCAAGTGATAAAACAGCCACTATCTCCTGATTCTGGCTGTTTAAAAAGACATTTTCTGAAACTGAACATTCTTTTTTTTCCTCCTGCATATTCTCCAAGGGATCACCTTGCCCTGCGCAAAAATTTAATGGACGCTGCACTGGCAGAACATTGTGCAAATAAAGCAAAACATTGCATTTTATAATTGCCAGTTTTGCAACCAGGCAAAACTACAACTAATACTCTGTTCAGGGAGCAATTTTGCCCACTTTTCACCAGTAAGTGTGGTCCTCAATGCAAGAAATCACTTTTCTCCTTTCAATCCGCAAAATGCAGGGACCAGATGGGTGGAAGCCGATTGTTTTCCTCGGAACATGTTTGCAGTAAACAGTTATTAAACTGGCTCTGTGAACATCACAGTCAGACCAAAGACTCAGATTCAGGACAGGACTTAATCATTTGTCAGCCCCAAGACATCTGAATGTCCAACAGTTACCGTAAAATTCAGAGAAAAATACCTTTTAAAGGAAAAATGGGAAGGGGGAATTGTTAACCTTAACGTTTTTTAAGCCAAGAGTTGCCAGAGCAATGAAAGAATTAGGCACATCCGGCCCACAATACAGTCAGCCACTGGATCATGCATTAATTGATTTAAGATTTCAAGTGATGACAATGTGGGTTTTAATTCTGTGGCTATTTGTACCAACTGGTAAAAATCATCATGTGGTTTGAAGAAAGACATCTTCAACAGACTTGGCTTACTTTTCTGAAATCCACTAGGTGTAACTGAATTTAAAAGGCAGAATGCAATTTTTTCCCCAGGTACAAAGCTGTGAAATTCTTTGGAGTTTCGTGGCCATTAATTAAATCAGTATACAAACAACAACAATAAAATAGAAACTTACACACAAATGTAGAGAAAAAATTAAATGCTACTTAAATGGAAGCATTGATTTCAGTCATACCAAGTTTTAGATAAATTATAAGAACTGGAGAGGGAAAGGGAGGGAAAAACATTGCTTACATTTAGTTTTGGTTAAGGTACACCTGAAATGACAGTTAATTACAATATAAAAACAACACTCATGTTGGAAGTCTCAACTCAAACGAAGTGCTAGAAATTAAAATACCTAAAGTCCCTGCAATTTTAACATCTTTTCATTTGACTGCTGCAGTATTGCTCTTAAAAGTAATCAGCATCTCTTAATCTTTGTGATCATTATTAGTTTAAGCATCTGCTATCATGTTATCAAGGTCTTGAAGCATTTTTGAGCCCTATTGATGATTACTTGGCTCATCAAAAGTCACATGCTGTGGATATTTAAGTTTTAAGTGTGCCCAGGAGAGAACTCCGGTAGTTGACATCTGCATTAGTCCACAAGAGGAGCAATCTCACCAGACTCTTTGCTCCATAGCAAACAAATTTTGTTTGGACAAGTTAGGCTACCTTGAAAGAAGAGCATGACAAAATATAAGTATATGGTGACAAAAACCATACTGCTAATTCAGCTGAACTTCAGCAATGAAATCCCCAAAGTGATTTCTACATCGCAAAAGCAAAATAAAAATAACCGCATTTTTTAAAAAAATCTTCTTTTCTCTTGATCCAGTACTCTAAAGATCCTTATGTTCCAGAAGAATCTGGTGTAAAGAACAGAAAATTTCAGACTAAGGTGAGATCAGTTGATAGGCTTCCTTTCCCACATGGACTCAGCAGGCTAATTTGTCAAGGACATTCTCATGGTGGTAATAGTGCTTGGCAGTAATATGTATCTGTAAAATTCCAGCAGAGCAAATAGCTGGAATAAGTGTCAAGGAAGCTCAGTTATCTGCTGTACTAATAACCACAAGGCTGTACACACCATGCTGAGAAAACCTCCAGAAGGAACAATGTCATTACCTTAAAATTCCAGGTTGGCTTGATGAGCTGTTTATTCCAATTAACACAGAAGGAAATTGCTGGGTAACTACCACCCTCATTTAGGAAGTCTGTCTAATGTTCACACTATGATGAGTTCTGAAACATAGTTTTTTTTGAGGATCACTACATTTAAAGCAACGTTAAATCACATATGGCAACTACAAATTTAATCTCCTCGTCCTGTAATCATAGACAGAAATAAATTTCTAAGGAGTGTTCACACATCCAACAGAAAAAGTAAAATACCTGAAACTGCCTCTGATCAGAGCATAAGTTAAATTTTCATTTTACAAAAGGCTGCCAAAATGCTGTTTCAGTGTTTAAAGTCTATATCCCTGGTCATTTTGCAGTTAAGGGAATGAACAAAACACTAGAAAATGGTGTCTTGCAGAAAGTGTGAAATGGTCACTCCTGTCCTTTTCAATATTTGTTTTTTCTAAGTATTTAGAAAACTGGTGGTACATACTGTGTATAACTTTCTCTATGAATTAGCATTTATAACTATATTATAAATTAGTATAATTTTGTGTGTGCAAAGACAGACTTCACAGGATACTGGATTAAAAAAGCTAATCCTCATTTTCAATTAATATAGTAGAACACTAATTTATTGATTTATTTTATGTTACTGGTTTTTCTTCTATTTGAAATTCTGAAAATTATTCCCAAGAATTTTCAAAATATTCCTTAGAAAAAAGTTTCTTTGTGCTAAGATGTGAGGTGTGCGTGATTGAAGGTTCCATTCCACATGCTCACAAGCTTGACCAAATTAAGAGGTGGAAGGATGAGTTCATTGCAATGGAAAGATCTAAATAATGAAACCCTGACAAGAGAAATCTTCACAGAAAAATTAAAAGTCCTTGCTGAGCCAAGACAGAAAGAGGAGATCATTTTATTCAACAGATAGAAAAGCTCAGGTCAGAATAGTGACCATTTTTTCTGAAGAGCAACATCCATTGAAACACATAGTCTGAAGGTGGAATAATGTTAAACCTTCCCAAAATGGGAAAACCCCCTCGAATCTGACCTAGATTATGTCATCATCCACACTTACCATTTACAGTTTTGAACAGGGTACCCAAAACTGTGAATCCAAACTTGGAGCTGATTGGCTGATTCTTTTGCTCTAATGATTTCCCATCATTTCACCTTTTTTTTTTTTTTCATTTTAGGCAAATTACTACAGATTTAAAAAAAAACAAAAACAAAAACACCCCAAAACAAAAACACCTAAAAACCAACAACAACAACAACAAAAACCACAAAAAACCCAAACCAAACCAAACAAAAAACAAAAACAAAAACAAAACAAAACAAAAACAAAACAAAACAAAACAAAACAAAACAGGAGAGAACTATGCAAAGTCACTTAGGGAGAAATAACAAATTAGCACCTCAGGATGTTTTTTTCTGAAACTTGAAAATGAAGGCAATGAAGTTTACTCATGTCTATAACACAGAAGGAAACATTTCAGTCTAGAGAAAGGAACTGGATACATACAAACAACTACATCTATGGAAATTGTGCTAGAAGTTGGATGACCTATGAGCACTGGGATGTGCCTCACATTAAAGTTTTCTATGCAACTAAGGGTGCAAATGATTACAGTGTTCTTTTCTGAAAAATCACTGCATTAGAGCAAATTTTAGATCAGGATAACCTCTCATTGAAATTATCCAAAAGAATTAGAAAAGGGAAATGAACATGCTGCAGAAATATTTCTGATTTTTAGGAAATAGAATAGTCATATTCAGTGATTTATTAAAAAAAAAAAATGGACACACTACATTGACATTACTGCATGGTACAGTGAGCAGCATTTCTGTTAATCTTCAGTATCTCTCACAGTAGTAATGGCAGGATGAAATTACTGAAGTGAAAAATACTCTATAAGAACTGGTATTCTCCCACACATATGGGATACCTGTGTTTGCTTCAGAGAGGTTTATCCTGAGTTTTCGACTGCCCCTGTAAATACCCTAAACATTAGGCAACCACTGCACTGTTTCATATGTTCTCTCAAAGCTTATTACATTGGTTTGTGCTTCCAATAGGTATCAGAAGGAGTGGAAGTCAACAGCAAAGAATAGCATAATTGGATGAAAATAACAGTATTACTGGCACATGAGAAATTAATGAAATATTGATTATTTAAAGGTCTGAAATATGCACCTTATCTAGTGCAGCACCCATACTGAGGCTTTGAAACAGACACTGTGATTTATAACTTCTGATTTTTAAGTCTTGTAGGTGTGAAATCCTCAGCCTCCCTCTCCAGAGCAATCAGCTGAGACATACTTACTATTAAGATTTTATACCTTATTGTGGCCTTATTGTTTACAATGCTCCTTGCCAGCAAACATATTGGTTGCATGAATATCTAAACTCAATGAATCCCCCCACCACTTTTAAACTGTTACAAAGAGAAACTTTTTTTCCTCTGCTACTTGTTGACATTATATGTTACCAGTAGAGTGAATATGGAGTAAGATTTCACACAGCAAAATAAAGAATGCACATAGACACTAAATCCTGGATCCCAGCCCTGAAATCCAATGTTATACTCATTTCTTTGGCTTTGGGAAGACATTAGGACAGCCTGTGGCTTACCAGAAATAAAACATTGACACTGACAATCCTAGTTTAAGCAGCTGTTCTGCAGATGCAAAGGAAGATTTAGAATGTTTCCTGGACAAGCAGCCTGAAAATTACTCTCTCACAGATGAATAAGCATCAATACAAAACACACTGTTACAAACCTTGTATTTCTATATAACAGATAATGAAAAACCATCTGTCCATTGTGGTTATTTGCCAAGCAGCCAGCCCAGCATACCATTTTACTATCTGTATTTAAGATATAATAAACAGCATTTCTTAACTGTTTCATTCTGTCTGCATATGCTGAGGAAAAACTTCACCATTTAACCCACCTCTTTCAAGGTCACTCGTGTACATAACTAGGAGGTGAATTCCTGAAAGTATAATTGTGTTCTTCTTTTGGATTTGGAGAAAAAAAAAAAAGAGAGCTTTAAATTAGTGAAAATTAGTGCTAACATTTTATTCTGCAGTAATTTCTCGAGTTAAGCATAATATTTCTATGGAATTTTAATGATCAATATCCTATGCTCTCAGTATCCAATTCCAGTCCTAGCTGGCTTTTAGATGTCAGAAGCCAGTGGGTATTAAGGGATAAATTGTACTCAGCACTACTTTAGTCCAACAAATAACATGAAGAATATGTTTGCCATTAAAATTCACACAATGGAGTATTTGAAGTGAACACATTTTAGTATCAGCAGCAGCACATGTCGATGATGAAAAACACACAATGGCATGGTACTCAGCACTGTATTATGCAAATGGATGCAGCAAAGGTCAAAGCTTATCTCAATCTCATAATAGTGTAGTCTGCAGAGAATAATTAATTTACAGTGTGCTTTCTTATATTGTGTACCACAACACTAAAAGCCATTTTATTTGGGAATTTTCTTTTTTTATGTTGCAGACAGAAATAATATCAAAGGTTTTCAATTTTCTCTTTGGGGACCAGGGGGAAGGGAAGGCACAGTTCTTCCTTTTCTATAGCAACACCAAGCTAAAATTAAGCACTAAAAATACTGTCTTTTAATTGCTAAAATGTGGTTAAATTTTGGTGTTTAGGAATGAGATTTCAGTGCCCAACAGCTGTCTTACATTACGAGAGCAGAAGTGCTTGAGCAATTTCCATGAGGCAAGCAGTACCATAAGGATTCAGTTATACTCCACAGTCCCCTACAGGATTAGAGGATTACAGTTCAGATGTATTATATATTTGTAAATTACTGAAGCCCTGTGCTGGAGATGGGAAGTGTCATCCAGAGCAGAAAGGTTATGAAGTTGGAAGCATAAAAATCCAGGATGCTAACCTGTGTCTAAGGTGCTGGTGGAAAGTTGGGAAACTGGTGTTCCATAAATTCTGGTTCTGTCACTGCAAACCCCATGTTCTCCATACACTGGCCCAGCTCTCTTTTCCTCTGTCTGCCAAAAAGAATGACAATTTCTCAGCTTTGTAAGAAAAATACCTTTCGAGAGCTGATGGTCAGAGCAGCTCATGCTGCATTATGTAAACACCTTTGCACAGCTCTTTTTAAATACACATCACACATACAGAGTTTTAAAAAAACTGGTCCTCTGACACAAGCCTCAAGAGAGCAGATCTCTAAGCAATAGGATGAGATGTTTGTGTTCTTTCAAATCCAAGAGATCTTATCCCTTACTCTCAAATATTTGTAGTGTCTTGTCATTTTGAGCTGCAAGCTAAATATAGCTGCTTGGCAATCAGATGGGGTCACACTGCACAGATGACAGAAAACCACTGTGACCAAGAAGTAATAATTCTGTTAGAAGAAGCCGTGTTTTACACAACTGGTTTACACAATTAACTGAGGGTTAATTGGTCCCATGGGAAGTCTGTCATTCATCAGGAATTTTAACTCCCCAGTTCCAGCTTCAGTTCCTTTAGCTTATTTTATCTTGTATTTTCTAAGAAGCTGCATGCTTGTGGTTGTTTCAAAGGAACCTGAACAACATGATCTTCACGTGATCAAGTGGTCTCTAAAGCTCATTCCCTGCTGTTTGCACAGGTCAGAACAACTCTTGTGTGGTTTTTATCTCCTTTGTGTGAGAAACTTGCACCCAGGCAAGCACCTTCTTCCATCCCTGGAAGCCATCTCTGGCTATAACCTCAAGTGTTCATCACAAGATGCAGAACCAGACCAATGGCAATGCCATCCCATCTAACACAGATCCAGCTGTCCAGATCATGTCAGTTACCTTTACACACTCCAACTCCAGCACCAGCACTTTCCAGGGAAGGTGAAAATGCTGCAGAGTAGTTAATGTTGACAGTAGTTGCTAAAAGGTCATTTGGAGACATTCATTAGTTGTTTGCTCTAGCAGACAGTCATTATTATTGGCAGCAGGAATTGGCAGAAAGCACTGTTATTGTCAGAAAGCATTAAAAGAGTGTCATTTGTCAATATGTGCTCTTCTGCAGAGCTGCAGGCTAAGAGAACTCCATCTTTCAATTTAAATGGAAAAAAAAAAAAGCATAAATACCCTGACATGCTTTTATCTGCATCTCCTGATGTCGGTATTGAAGATTCTTTAGGAACTCTGTATCAGCCCAGTATCTTACCTGGGAGCAGAAAAGCAGAAAACATGCAGAAGGATTTTATCCTAAATTTCAGTTCCTAGGATTCTGCTATGAGTTTTTCCAGAATGAAGAATCTCTGTGACCATCCACATGTCAGTCATGCACATTTATCCCTAACTCTATTTCTAAGCACAGATACTTAGATGTTGCTATGTAAATGAACTCAGATCTGTTTGCCATTTATTGGTAAGGGGAAAAATATATTAAGATTCAAGACCGTTTTTCTTTTCTCCATATATTTGAGCAAATGCAACCATAATACCTTAAAGACTTGGAAGGTGGAAGTAAAGTATAAATTCGAGTTGCATCTCTTTATAATTTTCCATTATGGCAGTCCAATAATATAATTAATAAAACTTTCATTTTAATGCTGTCAAGTTACATTAAAAAGCATTATTTAGCCCTCTCCAAGCCTACACTCTAATAAATGTCAAGTTCCCAATTATTAGGTATTTAAATATTTGTACAAAGAACCTTTAATAATGAGAATGCACACTGCAGATATGTGTGCTGTTTTACTATTAAACTGAGATAAATAATCTGGGACAATTATTCCCAGTCTTAATAAAGCTGATTTTCTAATCAAATGTCAATAAAATGACTTGTTTTTAATATGGACACAATTGCACTAATAACTTAGAGTTATTAAATAATAACTTTTAGAAGGAACACAGAAGCACTTGAATTTTTAATAACACCCTTCATTCTTCTACTGGCTTCCTTCACCTCAGGCACTCAGAATCCTTTTCATTCAGTAAAGCAGTCAAAGGCTGGCACTTCACTTTCATTTCCATCTTTGTCCCTGGCAGAGAAGTGGTGACAAGCAAGAGGATTGGAGAGATATCTGAAGAAAGGGAATAGTTTACAGGACAGCACCTTTGCTTTGCAGTGTATTTTATTGCTCACCAGCCAGGTCTCCATTTTCAATTAGATTGTTCCAACACTTTTCTGTAAGAAAGAAGATGAGCAAATTCCTGTAAGTACACTTTCCCTGGCTCAGTCTTTCATTTGATTGTCTGTTGGATGTATTCAGTTTTCTAGGAGAAGTGCAAAAGCTGAAAGCCAGCGTAATACCATGGGACAGGAATTACAAAGCAACTAAATGGAAACTGGCAAGAGCAGAAGTGTCGATGCAAATCTTACGTCTTCAGGGTTGCTGACAGCCTTGAGTACTCATTTTGACCTTGACCATAATTCTTTTCCTAATTCAAAAGCTTTCCTTTTTATTCTATTCATTAACAATGAAATTGAATTTTTAAATGAATTTACATAGTGAAAGAGGGCTACATGTTTTCACTTCAAAGATTTATGTGTTCTTAAGGGACTTGTTCATGTACCCTGTTGGCGAATCACCAAGGAAAAGATGGTTACTGTGTTACAAAAGCAATAAAACATGCAATTTACTAAAACACTATCTGAAAATATTATCCATGGAAGAATGAGTCTGATTAGCTAACAACAACAGATAGGTTTGTGATTGCAAGTTTTATGACTATTTGATAACATAAAGCACTTTTTTTTTTTCCCCACAAAAGGAAGTTGTAGCACGTAATGCATTTGCTGAGCTTAGTGTTGTCAGCAGTATAAATCACTCAACAAGTTGCACTCCTCAGAACTGAAGTCTGCACTGTATGGTTAGAAATTTACAGTGAGGTAATAAATTACTTGAGAGATAATTTCTGATTTTCAATATTTAGTCCAAAGAACACTTATTCCTACAGTCAAAGGCATTTATTGCTGATAAAAAACATAAATAATATCACCAGTTACTTACATTTAATAATGACCATAACTGACTTAGAGCAAGTTGTTCCTTAGATTTAAAATCAGTAAAAGATGATAATCTTTGATGATGGGTTTCAATTGCACTTGCAAGATGCAGCAATACAAGATAACTAGATGATACACTTGGCTGACAGTGTTTTATAACATTCCCCTGGTTGGAAATAAAAAAAAAAAAAAATGTTTTCTAGTCTTTCCTCAGCTCTGGGGCAGACCGAATTATTCAGTTGCTTCAATGTATCCACAAATCACATTTTCTCAGTGTTTGGTTCAAGCTCTGGTGTGTTGATTCTATCACAAACAAATATTAATGGAATGCCACAGTCACACTTGCATGGAAAGGAAATCTTGAGGCACTACATCCTGGCACTGTCATTACAGTTCCCAAGGGCAAGTGAGTCCTTGATTTCAGGAATAATATTTTTATTACTCAATTATTGTTATTTTAAAGACTGATTTTTTTTTAAAGAGTAGTAATTATTATTTTAATGCCACTTCAAAGAACTTACTGACAAGAGAGTGACACTACAATGAACTTAAAAGAAATTCAAACTAGTGCAGCATCATCTCTAAAAGTACCTGTTCAACTTGATCTTGTATTAAGGAAAAATTAGGCAGAATGCAGCTGAATAGGTGCTGGCAGATCAGAATTATCCAAGCACTAAGGAAAAGCAATGTAAAAAAATAACCCAGCAGCCAATTTAGTAGAAATGACAGGATAACCTTTTCTAAGTGTGTGGTCTTGAAGTTTCATTAAGGCAGAAGCTCCCAGACTATTTTCAGTGGAGATGCAGGTATTGAGACTGCAGATGTTCCACAGACAGCTCATTAGTCACACAATGATTCCATTCACCAGGCTCCTTCCAGCTGAGAAACTCAAAAGGCATACAAGAAAAAAAAAATTTAAAGTGTGTTAATGATGTCAGATTTGTCTACGAGCAATCTTCATTATTACAGAGAGGCCTCTGTGTCAAAGGATGTCCTCAGAGGAGACAATAAGTCTTTCTAAGCAATCTCTATTAAGAGCAGGGCTCATCCTGCAGAAATCTTCAGCATCCTCACTTCCAGCTGCTCCGTTTGCCTCACGGAAAGATCTGGCTTCAGCCATATGGAAACACCCGTTTGCTCAATCTGCTTCCCTCCCACCTCGCCTGCATTAACATTAACTGCTCATCTCCTAACACACAGATCAGCCCTCTCCCCTTCACTTAGCGCCAGCCTAACACATGCAAACAGCAACCACTTCCCTCTTTAAACTCTGACACTCCAAGGCTTGTGCAGTGCGCTATGAATGACTTTTTAATATTTTAAGATCTTGAAGGAGCACAAAAAGGCATTGCAGATGAAGGCTGTAGAACTTTGGAGTGCCTGATGTTGGGATGATGAGCTACAAACATCTGAAGGAGTTTAACAAGATTCTTATGTTAGTCTGAACAAAGTATAAAGAGTGTGTTTTATAAAGTATTAAAAAAATTCAGATTCTTCTCAAATTCATCACAGTTTTACCTTACAATGCTCTGGTCTGTCTGACAGAGATCTGCCTATTGTTTAGTCCTCTGAAAGAGCTACATGAACGTAAGATTTCCCCCTAAATAAAGACCCCTTCCAAGCTGTTTTTGCTGCTTCTGTGGCCCAAGAAACCACCCGTTAAACTGGAAACAACAGATAATTAGCCCATAACTGCAGCTGCTTGCATGTTGTCTGGTCTATTTACATATCCTTGAAACTATTATGCCCAATTAGTAGTTTGGAGTGTTCCTTCCTTCTAGCAATGAGTGAAGAATCTCTTTAAAAATGTGATCTCTCTTAGGCTTTCCACTGAATATACCACTCAGCCACCCTTAGGCCTCTGCTAGAAGGTAAAAATCTGTGCCTCAATAAACCAGTTGTTGTTTTTCCCTGTACCTAGTAGTATGTGCTGGGTGCATGCATTCCATTGTACAGCTACTGCCAGCTGAGTACACTCCATAGTTAACTTGAAAGCAACTCTAATTTAAATTACTCAAATATTACATGCATGTTCTCCCTGAAGAAATGTAGAATACTTGTGAAATGTTGCTTTTAAGAATCTTGGTTTAGCCACTGAAAAACCTACGCCCCTAAAAGAAAAAACCTATTATGGCTTGTACAATTAATGTTTTAGATCGTGGCTACAGTAAGCTAAAATGAATTATTTTGGTGCCTGATTGAATAGTTTAACAGGAACATTTAAAGTAGGTACTATCTTGAATCAAAATACTTAGTCCATGGAGGAGTTGCCTTTTGCTCACAGCAGACAAGCAAAGACTACATGATCCTATATTAAATACCCAGATGTACATGTTCCTCGGGCCAGTTTTATTTATCAGCTATACATAACACCAATGTCTTAATTCCTCCTGAAATCATGACTGCCAGCAGTTCTCTCCCAGCCAATGAAGACATATACTAAACTCAGAACCCAGAGAGTGCTGCCACCCAGGATTGCCAGTGCAACCCTCAGAGAGAGCTGGCCAAGGAGCTGTTCCTCCCAAAGTGCTGAAGGGGAAGTCCAGGACTGGCACAGTGAGTCCAGTCCATCCTGTGAGGCAGTCCTTCAACAGGAATTAAGAAATGTATCAGGAGTAGACTCTTCTGTGTATCTGGGAAGGAGTTTAGTATTCTCCTTACCTGAGCTTACCAGATTGCTCCAGAAGTGTATTCTCCCCATCTGTTCTCCTCCTTCAGGTGATGTTACTGCTCCTCTCTGAGGCTGAATTCCCATTGCTAGGGCAATGTCACGTTTGTTGCCTAGCAGCAGGTCTTTGGTATCTTCTGTTGTGTGACTTTTTCACAAAAGAAGGTGTAAAGTCACCACTTGAATCCCCTGCCAAAATTGCCTCTGGAATGACCAGCGGCTGTAGAAGCTGCAATTCTTCACTCTCCAGAAACCAGAATCACCTTGAGGACATGTTTTCATGCTGCTGTCAGCACAGCAGCTTAAGGAAAACATCATGACTGGTGTCTCACATTGCTTGTTCCCCTTCAGCCTCGGTGTTCAGGCTGACTGCTTGCCACTTGTGCTGCTACTTCGACTGGCCTCAGGTTACACAGGTCTTGGCAGTGAATCTACCTGCAACATTCCTAAAAACTCAGCATGCCCAAAACACTTTAAAGCTCTAGAGGAATGTTTTATTAAAGTAAAAAAAAAATCTTCTGAGAACACGGAAAAGCTAGTGAATTTGTCAATGGTTACAGCTATGACAGACTGAATTTGTATTTATCATTTTATCCTGGTTTAGTTGTGTTTTACCTATTTCCTATATTCCTATGAGGAATACAGTTTCCTCAAACAGCTACAGTTAATGCAGCATACAAATTTGGCTGTCATTACCTGTATCAAAGGCCACTTTGTTAATCTCTAGCCCAGCATTTGCAAACAAAATTCACTTACAGAACTTTTGCTTTCATGGGATGTTCATTGATTTCTGTCATCTTCTAATGCACTGTTTTAAAAGTGAATTCTTTCATTGCAGCATGTTTTTGAAAAAGCTCCTGCTGCACCAGAATCACCAAAATTTTACACACAAGGTCAGAATCTATATAAATCTTGGTTGCCTGATGGAATGACAGATCAGTTGCTCTCTGGCATTTTTGCCTTAGGAAACACATGCCATGGTAACTGCACAGGAGGGAAGAAAAGGAATCTGCCCATTATTACAAGAGCAAAAGGGTAAACCAGGTCAGTATTGATGTTATGTAACATCCTCAACCAATGGTAACAGATACTGTGTTGTCTACCTTTCAAATACGACCCTTACAGAAAGGGTTATGTACCACTCCCGTGGCTCAAAACTTCTGTTTAGAAAATTCTAGTCTAAACTCCAGCTAAAGAGCCTGTCTTTGGTACTGGCTGCAGCCAAGCTCCATGCCTCATTTAAACAATTATGCCATTAAGTGTTTGGATTAAGTGCTTTTGTAGTGCATCTGCACAATTAAATACCAGCGGCTTCACGGTGGGAAACCTCTTGCTACAGTGAAGACAGCAGCCCATCTCATTGACATGCCAGCCAGCCATGCTCTCACTCCCTACATCATGCATAAAAAGAAAAACTATTTTAATACAATCCCAAGAGCACATGACAGCACAAATAAAGTGCTTTCAGCTTTACAGTATCCATTACAATTAATTATCCAAAAGTCCTTGGCATAAACTGTGAAAAGCCCTTTCTTTTTGAATAAATGGACTCCATCAAAATTCTGCAGGCACCTGAACTGACTGCAAATGAAGGCAAATATTCACTGGCATTTTGTGACAAACAAAGGCCTTTTCTCTGTGAAATTGTCTGACACAGGATTTTACTGCCCTGGATTTCTAGTATAACAGAAATCCTAACACTTCTACTAGCAGATAAAGCTAAGAATGTGTGGTTTATGGTATTTCAAGAGATAAGACCAATAACAGGAGAAAATGTTAATGTTTTATGTAAGTTTTTTGCCTTGATAAAGTCGGTAGAGCTATTTCACCACCACTCAGTTTATTCAGTGTCAATTAGACTGCTCATTACGCTATCATGAATCAAGTAACAAATGAGAAATCTCCCAGAACCTCTGATAATACAAAAAGAGAAAGAGCATCCAAGTAGACTACAGGCTAGATGCTTGTAAGTGGAAGGGACAAACTAAATTAGTGAGTAAAACTTACCCAAGCACCAAAGTTCTGTTTAGCTAGAAGGCTACTGAGTTGACAAAAGCTCAAAACTTAGTAATGAATTCCTTCTCCCTTCAGGACTGGAATAACAGAAAAGAAAATCAGCATTTTACCATTTCAATTCTGTGTTAAATCCTGTCTTTTTGACACCCCATTTGTCAAGGCTAATATTTGCCTTTCATTGTCCCTAAATACATTCTGCTTATTATAGGTCCTAAAGTTACCTGGCATTTTACAGCAGAGTCAGCATTTGCTCTGTTATGAACTCAACATTGTAGGTATTTTAAACTCTCTCCTTCCTCTGGGTGAAATTATTTCTGTAACAATGGCTATTCTAGGTGTCTATTTCGGGATGGACCCATATTAAAGCTACTGCAAAAAGGTTGTCGTTAAAATACAAATGCAGAAGAGCTATACTCCTCAGATTGCTTCATCCTTGTTCCACAGCACTTACATTTGTATTGATTTTATAATGAATGCACATGAGATGAGGGAAGGGCTGACTTTTTCTGCCTCTGCCATGTCCATTGCTGCTTTTCTTGTCTAAGTGGGGTGCAGTATCTCACTGAACTATTAAAAAAGAAAGACTAACCATAGGGGAATGAGTTTCTCTTACAGCATAACCATTAGAGAGCTTCTCTCCTAAGCCACTAGGTGTAACTAGCTTAGTGCATTAAAAAAAAAAAAGTGACATCTGTAATTTAGTATTTTCTAGAATACACAGCTTGAAAGAAATGGTAGTTTGGAACACCAGTAAAACACTGACTGAAGCAGCAGTACTAGCAAGCATGCTCCTGTCCCTTCACCCTCAGCATACAGACACTCCACGAGCTGTATTGTGTAAGATACTCCAAGTGATGATGGTAATGGGTCAGGTGGAAATAAGATACTAAAACACTGCCAGTCAGAGGTTTGAGAAGTTTTCCTAGGACATTAGTCCCATTTTCTTGCCTGTGAGACCTCTTGAAGATGTCATTTAGAGATAATATCTAAACCATTAGCTGGCACTAGGAAGATGGAGATGGTAATTCAGTGCCAATGTAAGTACAGCTCAGAATTCCAAAGGAGAGCAATGTTGAATTCACACTTCGACACTCACCTTAAACAGATAAATCCTGTCAATAAGATACTTTCCCAAAGGCAATGCACAAGGCAAATTACCATAATTGCCTTGTTTCTCGACAATTATTTCACCTAATGTGTTTAATATTACTAGAAATACCATTTGCCACAAGACAATTAATACCAGGTGACAGACAGAATGTCAAAGCTCATTCCCAGGTACTCTGCTTCAGGGACAGTTTCCTATTTGCTTAGCAAGCCATTTCAGAGCACACCACAGGCTGACATGGGACAGTGCATTCACACTGAAATGTGTGAAATATGCAGGTAAAAAACCCTGAAATGTCACACTTCAGCTCTTGAAATGTTTATTTGTACAGTACATCAAATGAGAAGAAACTTTGGCAAATGTGCACTCTATGCAAAAAAAAAAAAAAAAAAAAAATTAGTATTACCTGAAAATGTGCTGTTATGCTAGAAGTTACAAGCAAAACAAAAAACCTCCCACCTTTTGTGCTTGACACATTAACAGTTATGAATTTTCCATGAAGAGTAGGTCTGTTCTGAGGGACTGCAGAGGTGAAAGACTTCACGAGTTAACAATATTTACTTACTTAATCCAGGTCCCAAAACTGTTTACAGACACTGCTAAAGAAAATGATGACCAAGAAAGCCAGGCCACAACATCATGTATGCCAAGGGCATATGCCTAGGGCTTTTTATAACTAGAAATCTGCTTAATATTAAACCAAGCAGGAAGTTTGAATTTATCCATGGATACAGGAGGTTTTTTTGTAAGGATGTGACTGTAGCCTTTTTTCTGCCACCAATTCAGCAGTATTCTAAAACTTTGTGGGGAGGAAGAAATAGAAGTAGTGTAGCTGCCTGAAGTCTGCATTGACAAATGAAAAAGTTTCAAACTTCTGTTGCCCATTCAAGTACTTCACTGTTATCAGTTACAGATTCAACTTCTTTACAAATCACCTGTGAGTTTTGAATTAAGTACCTTGGGTATAGATAGCAGCAGAGTTGGGTCAAAATGTACTTGGTGCCCTATTGTTTGACCTATACCTGGGTTTTTAATACCTTCAGCATTCTAGTTTAGATCACAAAGACAAGGCTAATTGGACTTCACAGAAGGCAGAGGAAAGAAAACATTACAATCTCCTGAGAATAACTCTCAAAGGCTTTTAATCTCAAAGAGGCTTTCCTCCTTATCAAGAGAAGCAGCATCCTGCCAGCTTTCTCCTAAGAACAGGCCAGTTTCAATATGTCACAAAAGCAGTAACAAAGGCTGCTCTTTTATACCAGTGATCCCAGTGGTCACACACCCGGGGTTGGCTGCTGGCCAGAGCCCCAAGCTGGAAAACAGGAAGCCTTACAGAGGGTGCTGAAATGCTGTGTAATGACCTTGGAACAGGATCCACAGCTGAGTGAGATGGAACCACCAGACACGCTGAAAAGTCTGGGAAACCTATGGCAACAATTGCTGCAGTGATGTTAAATTTGCTTGTAAGCAGGAACAAGCAGCCCCAATGGTACATAATGCTGTGATTCCTTGCTCAAAAATTAATTGTTCTTGAGAAAATCTTCCATGATTTTCTGGATAAATGTGGTCCCTCAGCACTCTTGTGAGAAGAAAGAAGCTGACATCTAAACTGGTTCTTTCAGTACCACTTTAGACAAGTTCTCAGGAAGTCTTTTTTCAACTGCTGTTACACAGAGAAGGAAAGAGAACAGACCATTACAAGCTTCCCCAGGTTCCAAACTAAGGAGATTTCACAACTAAAATACTATTCAAGAAATTATACCCTTCTTTCAGCTTACTTGAAAACAGCTTCCAAGCTTCCAAGACAGCTTATTCCATAGATAAAAATTGTTGCAGTAAAACTGATTAAAATGTATTACATTATTTAGAGTTCAAAGTTATCTCTGCTCCAGGCAAGGTATTTATACCTTTAATCAGTATTAACTATTTTTATTAAGTATTTTTTAAATATATGTCACTCAATTTTAATTCAATCCATTACACCTGTAAGTCTATTTTGGAGAGATTTCTGAGGATTTATTTCACAATAGATGAGCTTATTTCAGTGGGAGACAGGATGGGTGCTAGCAGAGATATGGAGAGATGATCCATGTATTAGTCTCCTAACAGAAGAATTCAGCATTAAAAGAGAGAGACATGAAATATCCACATTGGCTGGTATTTAAAGCTTGTTTCAATCCATCTTCTCTTTCATACCTGAAAAATATGCTGAAGCCACTGATAACATTTCCTTTGGGAGCACACATTATTAGTGGCTATTAACACACACTGACTGGTGTGTTTGTCAACTGATAATTTCACAGCGCTGCGGTTACATCAAGAAAGCAATTTCTGTATTGGTTTCCTAAATTTGAACAAAAGGCTCCTATCTGTTGCACACAGACCATCAGGCACTTCTTCATTTACTCTCTGTTAGCTGCCAAAGGGACCTCCTATACAAAAACTAGAAGTCTTGAAGGACTTCAGGCAAATTCTAGGTTTTGATTACATACTGATGAAGCCCATTGCAGAAATCCTCTGTTTTTCAGGTCATTCCTAGAAAGTGTGAAATTCTGCCCTTATAAGCAGTATATCATTCTTTTCCTTTTCCTCATATCAAAAGGTACAGCTGCATTACATTTCCCCGTGCTGCAACATCTGCTCGTTGACTCCATTTGAAAATGTTTAGGTATTTGTTCAGCAACCTCCTACACACTGAAGGATTTTTTTTCCCCCCAAAGCAAAAAAAAAAGCCCCAAACTAATCTTCTCTCTCTTGAGCACAAATGGAAGTGTCTGACAGTAAAAAAATAGCCAGTCTAATACTTTTCAGCTACATTTCTAAAAATGCCAACAGAAGAAATGTCTTTCACTCCAAGCCTTCTGAAGTAAATTGATTTGGTTTGGTAAGCACTACCCAGCTGCCTCGGTGTCATCTGGAATAAGTAGATACATCCTTTGCTTTTTAAGATCCATGCTCACAAATTACTGTGCATCATACCTGCCTCAACATTTCCCTGAGCAGCTTAATGAGATCCTTGTTGACTTCAATCTTACCAGGTGTGAACCCGAAGCTGCTGTTGCAGGCTCCTGGCATTTGTTCAATGTTTACTTGGCACATTGTACACTTAATATTTCAGTTGAGACAGGGCTGGTGCTGTGTTTTGCACAACATTCTCAGACAGCTTAAAAGGACAGTAGGGCTAAACACAGTCCTTGTGCTGTTGTTCTGGGGGAGATGTTTTCCATCTCCCTGCCATACATTTCTGCTTTATGCAGCAGCATTTGTTTACATTTGCATGACACATCAAACACGCTAAAAGCTCTTTGTCATGTGTTATCAGTGTTTCCCAGATCATGTCCTGCTTCCACACTGACAAGTTAGACAAAGAAATTCTGGTTGAAAAGCAAATTACCAAACTCACAAAATTTCTTCACATTTTTGCAGATTGATTGTTTTCTGCTTTTCGCTTAAGGGACAACGTGCACATTAAAAAAAAGAAAATATACTTTTCTCTCAAGAAGCAACTCAAGCTATTTAGCAAGCATTAAGTAAAAAAAAAAAGTATCTATTGATTATTTTTTAATCCTCCCACTCAGAAAACAATCCATCATGCCTTGCTTCTTGGGTAAAGGCCTTAGATAAGATTCAAATACAGGGATGAGGTTTAAGTAAAAAAAAAGACACTTATTGACAGCAGAGAGCTAAAGAATACTACCTCTACCAAAAACATTGCTGCAAAAGACTTTTTTGAGGGAATAAGAGTTACATTTGTGTCATTTTTTAGGGACAATACCTCAGTAACTGACAGCAAATGCCATTCTGTTACTCACCCCATTATTCAGCTTTCAGACAGGCTCACACACTGGATTTCCTGCACCATGTAACAGACTGTATTCCCCATGGGAGATGTAACACATCCACCACACTACATAGAATGAAGCAATGAGGGTACCATGAACTATCATCAAAATTAAATTCCTGTTATTTTCTAGTAAGCCCATTGAATTTCACGTAACGCAGATATTTTATTTTTCAAGAATAATTACAGGTTCCTGTGAAAAGCAGTAAGTTATCTCCAAAACTCTGCTAGAAACTGTTTAATTAGACACTGAATATTCCATCAAAATTCATTTAATAGGTGATGCCAATTGCAATTTTTTTACTGTGTATTTCTGATCTTTATCTTAATATCTGTCTATTTCCACACAACTCTTCAGCAATAGAATTACTTCTTGGTGTCTCTCAGTCTTCTGAAGTTGTGGATATTACCTTTAAAACCACAATTTGCTTACAAATTTCAGGATAGAAAAAGCAAATGCACCTGATTTTAGATTGCCCTCAGCTTGATAAAGTACTTGATAAAGTTTAGCAGTGTTTCCTACAGGATTTTGGAGTTGGATACCCTTCCTGTCAAAATCACCTTCTCTAGTTCAAACATTCTACCAGGAGATTCTTGAAGTAATTCCACAGATTCTTTTTTAATTGGTCCAACACAACAAGGAATTTTTTTAGTTTTAGTAATGCAAAGCTATAAACCTTTCTAAAAACCATGTCAAATTCTCCAGTCCCAAACTTGAATTTCTTATTCCGATAAGAAAGTCACCTTTATCTCTAGTCAATGTATTCTCAAGGTTAAAATTGAAAACAGTCACAAAATGCAAGCAGCAAGAGCTGTACTTTGTCAGTAACCTTTTCACTGATAGCAAAAATAAGAGAAGTGACACCATGGTACTTGTTGCATTAATAAGAATGGTAATAAAATACAGTTGGGATTAGCATTTGAGAAGCTAAGGCTTGTGGACCAAAATGCCTGCTGATAGTTATGCCTGACCAATTGCTGCCTCACGAAAGTTTTTAAAATAATGAGAACCAAATCTGACATTTAAAGAAAAGAACATTTGTCTACTTAATTATGTTAAGCCTGAAAGCATTTCAGTTCTCTGCTTTTCCTTTTGTCATGGTATTATATAAGCAGCATTAGAACAAGAAAATACTATGTATTATGCTTCAGTAATTCCACTTCCAAAAAACCCCCTTCACACTATGTTAGAAGCCAAATAATGCATTTCCTTAGTTTACAATTCCATTGCTTTGACTTACTGACAAATATATAGATGGAGGCTGTTTGCTCGGTTTTGTTTTGTTTTAATTTGCCCTTTGACTTTATGCCTCAGGATAATTACAGAGTGATAGTGCCTGTTGGTACTATAGATTTCATAACACTCCACTGGAACACCTCCTTAGGGCTGCCTCATTAATTACACCAGTCATGTCAGAGAGAAAGCAGAGACACTGTCATCAGAAAGCTGAGACCTTGATTACCTTTTTCTTACCTAGGGATAAAAATTCCACTGGAATTGTTACTGCAATATTCCCCTTTGATGGAACAATTTCATTCTGCTGAGTTGACTTTTACACAAAAGTCACTAAGACCAAAAAAGCTACATGCAGCAAGAGACAGGTGTTCTTTTTTATAAACATTTTGGGAAGCAAATCCTTTGTGAGAGATCCAGAACAGGTATAAAATGGTAATATCTATATATGCTGATATATAAAGGAGATGGAAGGAGTGTGGTAACATCGAATGCAGGATTTTAATACAAAAAATATTAACCCAGTTTTGGGTAAAATCAGAAAACTGACATCACTTTTTCTCTTCAGTTTGGTAATTGCTGTTGCAAATACATTTACACTGGAAGTCAGAGCAGCAGAACCCAAGTGAAATTTATTCTTGTTTGCTATAAGAAGTACAGGCCTTTGTCAAATAAGAAACATTTTCCAAATTAGAGTATTATGAAGAAGAAACTGGAACAAAAACAGACTGTCATCCTACTTGGTAAGGTGGCACAAGGAGGGTGGGGGGAAAAATCCCCCACAGTTTTGCAGGCATAAATATTTTTTCTCAAAGCAAAATCACCTAGATTTTAACAACAGAATGATTCAAACAAATTCCTTAACTGAAATCGCCATCTGGGTTAACAAAATCTCTTGTAGTATGAAATAAAAAAAACTTTCAAAGCAAGGATTTTGCAGAGTCATTTCCCTGCAGGAGAAACTGGCTGCTTTGATTCCACCATCTGGCTGAAGCATATTCCACCTCATGAATTTGTTGCACATCTAGTAAAATAGATAGTATAAATACTAAAAAAGTAGTATTTTCTGTGCCATTATCATGATGATAGTTTCCCCAGTGCTGTTTTCCATAAGCACACAGAATAACTCTGAAGTTTAACAGCTTCTTGTTACATAAAGCTGCACCCTGGTTTGGAATATCTTGTCAACAGGGCTACAATTGCTCACTAATTACTTACTGCACCTAAAAACTGAAGGTTCTTTAGTGTCATGGAACCCAAGAAACCCAAATGTATATATTTTCAATGGTTGCTGTATTTTGGGAAAGAAGGACCAATATGAGGGCAAGACAATAAATTACTTATTGGCCAAAAAACGAGTTGCCCTCCAAAACTACACTTCCTCATTAAATAAATAAAAGCAACAAGCCCCAGACTTTCACTGTAAAACACCAGTGACATACATCCACTATTTTTCAGTAAGCAAAACCAGGTTGACTACAAAAATAGACCTCCATGATTTAGTGGAGAAGAAAACTTTTCTAAAGTAAGTAATTGCAAAATATCTGAGGAACTCAAGCTTATCTGTTAATTATTCATGTTTCTGTTTTCATTTCCAGCTACTCTGGAGCTGCTGATGCTGGCACTCTCTACTAGGTTTAAGCATCCTTTCAACTCAACTCTGCCAAATTAAACTGTCACTTTCTATTAAAAAATCTATAGTGGGAGGTTTTTAATCTTCTGATTTATACTTTGTAATAGGAAGTCAAAGTTTAAATTAGGACGGCATCAGCTTATGAAATAAAGCCTAAGCAGTGCAGTGACAGCCCCAGTGAAGAAAAACCTCCTGCTTGCATTAAAGTGCACAGAAGAGCAGTCTTAGTTTCTATCTTTCTAAAGGTTTTAGCTTACACGGTTCAAGTCAGTGTCACACTCTTATTTAAAATAGATTCAGTCAGGACACACCTGAGAGGAGATGTCACTTGCCATCAGGTGTCTGAACTGTCCCTGGCTTTGCTGACCTGCTACCCCCCCACCCCCTCTGCCTTTTGGGTGTATTAAGCAGACAATGAACAACTCACTTGAATCCACATTTCCTTATGTCAGCTGCTCCTCCTGAAATTTCCTTAAGGAGTTATGGGCTCACTGTGCTTAAAATTAAATCAAAGCAACTTGAGTAGTTCAACAGCTCTATAAATACTATTATCTCCTCTTTTTTACTTTGTACAATTCTTAAAAACAGAATATAGTAACAGTCCTATTTATTTCCCTTCAACACTACCTCTTCTTCAGATTTGTTTCCTACTAAGCATTTGCACTCCATCTTCTCCAATGGTATCACTCCAGTATCTTCTATCACTTCACAGCTGAAGAAAACTTAGTCACAAGATGTGTTACAGACAGGGAATAAAGTGACCTCAATGTGGGAGAAACAGAATTTATTAGGGTTACTATCACACAATTGCTCATGAAATGATTATTTACTGCAATTACTAGCACTCTCCCCAGCATGTCATGTCTCATGAGCTCTGAGATCATTTTTAAAGAAGTTTAAATCGCCTACAAGCATAATTTTGTTATGACATCTTTACCTTGTCACATGAAATTTTACTCCCATCCTCCTTTTTTTCCCAGGGTTCTCTAGCTCACTCCTGCTATTAATAATGTCTGGCTCAGCATATTCTGCTGTGCTGGATTCCACTGGAGCCAACAGCTACAGCTGTGGTCCAGCCAGAATTGACTCCCTCTTTGCACAGACATCAGTGAGAAGAATACTGAAGCTGACCATAACACCCTCAGCACCCAATGCTGCAAGGTCACGAGAGGATAATTAAACTTGGTACAAAGACTCATCTAGACAATGATTCCTAGAAAGGATTATATTGCCAATCATATTCTATCAGGGTTTGAGAGACTGAATCCTTGGATAGATTAGAGTTCAAAAATTTAAATATTTTAACTTTTATATACTTCCCATAACATTCAGATTTAATTTGGGCTTTAGCAACCAGAAGGTTTCTGGATGTCTATTTAGTAATAAATGCAATGATATCTTTTCACATATATGGATTTTTTAAGATAAAGACAGACAGCCCAAGTCTCTTCTCTCCACCAGCTTGATCTTGTGCTCAGTGAGGAGATCTCAGAACATAATGATGTGATGTATCCCCTCTCCCACATCTAGCATGTCAGAGGGCTCCCACAGAAGGCAATACCAACAGGCCCCTTCTGCTGGATAACAATGAAACTTTCCAAAGTGTATTATTGTACCAAATTTGAAAACTCAAACATCCCCTTGAAGTGACAAGGCAACTACAGCATACTGCAACTGCTGCTTCCTGTACTTGGTTTATACTAACTGATCTGTTGTGCTGCCCCACAGCTGCTTTTGGTATCCTTTCTTTGGACTAAAAGCCTGATCCTCCAAAGTGTGACACTACTACCTTACTCAGAAGAAAGGCAAGTTTCATTTCAAATCTCCATAACTCAGATTTCACGGGGATTTAACTCAAAATTGCACTGCAAGTAGTTACAAAGATAAACTACAGTGTGTGAGGTATCACTTCTTTTGTTTCAAGGCCAGGATCTGCTGCTTCATTTAAGGCCCTCCAGTACCCCATCACTGAGTTCATAATTTCTTCAACCCTTCTGCCCTCTTTGCCTTCCACCCAAATCTTGTCTTTCCAGACTGAAGAGATTGCCTAGCAGCTGTTTCCTCACATGGAGACCATTCCATGATTCAGATCTCTGCAAGATCTTATACCTACTTTTATCAATCTTTGATGGTCATCTCCCTCCCACCACATGAAAAATAGGAATAACCCACTTTCTGGGCTGACCACAGCTGCCAGTTAGTGGTTGAGAAAGCAGAGAAGTCTAGAACTGACCATAAGGAGACAGGAGTGAAAAGCTGCTTCTCATCACCATTGCCACAAGCAGTGTATGACAGTGGCATCACAGACTCTCCTCTCCCCTCCCTATTTATGCCTCGTCCATTTTGCTTACATGAAAATGTGAAATATCCAATTATGTAACAGAAATTAGACTGAGAACATCAGAAATTAACGCTGTGATAACTCTTTCCCACTATGTTTTCTGCATTGGAGCTGCACAAATGGGGCAGAAAGTCACCATATGAACTACACATTATTGACTTTAATTAATCAGCAATTAGAGGAAGGTTTTCTGCACAAGGCTTGAAGAATGCTTTTCTCCTATACAGCCATTTTTCAAGGAGAAGGCAGCTTGAGGTACTCTGTACATGCTTTTTACATTGGCTAAATTCAACAATTCTCTGCTCACATGTGAGCAAGCTAGATTTTATTCACCCCTTGCACTTTGTGTAAAGAATCTATAAACTCAACAACAACATTCACTGAAACTGGACTTTTTTGAGAAAGTGAGAAAAAACAATCAGTACTGTAATTAAGACAACTCCTAAGCCTAAACTCCACCAATAAATGCAATAGAATCTCTAACTGAATACACAACAGCTGTCAGGAATTATTTCCACTCAATAAAACAGTTTAAATCATGCCATCCCTGCAATGGAAAGTAAAGATTTGCTTCTCTTTAGACCAAAGCTTTCCTGAAAAAAACATGGTCACTCCAGGCTAGAAATAAGTTTTGTAATTGCCTTCCTGGTGCCCTCAGAAAAGCTACTCTGTCACTTCTAACTGGGAACTAAGCATTCAGAGGGTCAGTACACACCCCCTATTTTAAAGGGAACAGTATATTACATCAGTGATTTAATGCACAAACACTTGGAATGCAGAGGTTTCTTTAAGGTTGCTTCTTGATTGGAAAACTGGAAACCAGAGGAGTACCTCTGGATTAGGTATTCCTACCCTGATGGAGTTTGTCCTGATACTTGATTAATTGTCACCATGAAAATAATTTTCTTCACACTCTGCTAACTTTGTCTTTGTCTGATAATAACCTCGAATGCCAGTTGCTGTGACAGACTCCTCTCCTTTGAAGTGTTGGGATCTCTGATGAAGTTATATCACATTTATCTCTGCTGAAATCTAAGGTGATAGCCCCTGAAGCTCTCCAGCATACTTCTGCCCCCATAAGGTACATGTGATATTCTATATTTTCTGGGAAAAGATAAAATAAATGCCTTAATTTAATAATTAAACTGAAAATTATAAACCCCATATTTTAAAAATACAGGAAGTCTAGGATCTACACATGTGATGATATACCTCCTGGAAAAAAATTATTACAGTGCTGCTATGTGGGAATTAAGGTGCAGTTATTTACATACTCCCTTTATTAAAGGCTTTTTACCCTGTATTGGTCCACAAGGTGCTGCTCAGTAGCCTGTGGTTTTTTCTGAGGATGTACAGGCTAAATGTGAACTGCAGGGAAAAGTGTGAGCTTCAGCAGACCTGTAAGTTCTGCCACCTCTGTCATTTGTCTTTCTCATCCTGAATTTAAAAAGTTGACAATGATTTCTGTGAAAGCACAACAGAATTGCTGCCCCCTTCTCTCACCAAGCAATAACTTCATAAAGTAACAGAAATAGGAACTTTAAATATCATGGAAAAATCAACCATAATATCAAATACATTTAATTGGATGATGAAAAAGCTTTTCTAATTCAGTGTCTGCCTCATACACCTTCTCAAATTCAAAGATTTAACACTGTACAAGGAACTCTAGAAGGATTCTGCAATTGGAAGAAGACTAGATAATTTTAACTTCTTGTCTTCAAAGTATATTACAATTAAGTGCAGATCCATATAAGTTTCCTGAAAAATCTTAAAGCCTTTTCTAGTTTGGCCACCACCTTGAAGGCTCTTGTGATCACTGTGATCAAATTCAGCAGCATTAGCTTAAAGTGAATCAGACTGTAAGCTTGTACCTGTGAAAGATCTGCCTTATGTTTCTCAGTAAAGAAATCATTTCATTCCATTAAATAAAAGCTATCTGCTTGGATTCTCACTGATTTGTTATGGGATTATTCAGGACATGTTATTTCTTTCCTCATCTGAAGTTTTGAACAGTGGGTAAGTTATTCCAGAAGTTCACAAGAGGTAAAACTACAAAGCAGCTGAGGTGTTTAGGTCAATAATGAGAACAAGAAGCAAAAGCAAAACAAAATTTTCAAAGATGCAGTACGCTCTTCCTAACACAGCTGAGAAATTTGACTTCCCAACTCCTAATAGAAATGTAGTATAGTGAAAGCGAGAAGGAATTATTTCATTTCCTTGAAACAAACATTACCATTTCTAACTTTCAGATCAGTATGTGCAGATTTGGTGCCTTCTTTTGAAGTTACAGATTGATTTTTTTCTTCTTATTAAAAGTGTCTCACATAGCATGAGTGCCCTCTGTTTTTCTAGTTCAATAGTTTTGGGATTTTTTTCCAATAACAATAATAAAATCCTCTCTTTAGTAGATCATGTCAAAAACATACCAGTCTACAACTAATGTGGGTGAAATGACATCTCTTATGTGTATCATAACTAACAGAACCAGATTTAACTTCATTGCCCAGTTAAAAATTGCAGAATGTATACCAAATCTTTTATTTAAATATCTCTTGGTTCTGTATAAGGCAATTACACCCAAACCTGCAGTTGAGGCCATGCATATGACAGAAGTTCAGTTATGCAAGTGAGGGATCTCAACAACAGTCTTCTAAAACAGTAAAGCTACTACCTAAATATGGGGGAAAAATGATTTTTCATGTTCCATTTTACTGACACATAACAACAACAAAAAAGATAATAAATTCTAACACAAAGGCAGATGTGCCATTAAGAGTGGCTAAAAATAAAAGAAAAATACCCTTCTTTTTAAGTTTTAAGCCTCCAATACCATAATTTCTTACCATCATGTGACAGCATTGTGTAACACTTCCCATTCCCTGGTTTAGTTGGAAGCAGAGGGACATGTGCAACATTGTACAATTGTATAAGACAATGTACTGTAAGCCAGAACCTATCAGAAAAATATGAGGACTGTTTGTAATGCACAGCTGGAGTATTAATGCACATAACCAAGTAGAGAGAGGCAAAGCAAACGTGAATATCTTAGTAAACAAGAATTCATCTTATTCCTCCTCATTAAAATTTGAAAATAATTTGTAATGTCTGAATACTTGTCTACACTTGTATATTGTCCAGAGGTTGCTCCATTTGATCAAAATACCTTTTATTCCAAGGAATCACTTTAGTTCATCTTAAGATTAACACTTTAAGATGTAGCTTACAAACAAACCCCATTATGCCTCCTTTCACAATTTTGAGTATTCAGCTATCCATACATATCAATGGCCATACACATGCCCACTAACCAGACAAAGTAATGGCTCAGTGCATCAAATTCATTTTTCTCCTTGAGGACTCAGTTGCCTGGCTAAAACATGGGCTAAAAGCAGGGCAACACTGAGGCAAGCATCAGAATAGCTGCCATTTCTGTTGTTATAAATACATATTATAAAGTTGGCTTTTCGCAAGGTGTGTGCTATATGATTAGTAACGTTGTGGTAAGGATGTAAGTTTTTATTTCTGCTATTAGTAAAGAAAACTAGGCGTAGTGGTAGTAGTTGATATAGTGTGCTTAAACTGTCTGTTTGGTCGGGATAACATCCAGTGAACATGTAAAGAAGAC
>JBBMKD010000170.1:3218036-3238707 GCA_037834095.1 Argya squamiceps
TATTAAACCTATTTCTTAAAATTTACATAGAAAGTGAACCTCGTTTTTCACACACTGTGAAGGCACAGAGCCCCTTTGGGCAGTGTGGGCATTTCTCCACCTGTTCTACCAGGCACAACATTGGAGTGCAGGGGTATCCAGGCTGCCTCCTGTGCTAGGAGAACACTACACCTGCACTGGCACAATATTGTGCCTGCTCCCCGTGCCCTGCCCGGGTCAGGAACAGCTCTGCCGTCTCCGGGGCGCTGCTTTACGGTGCCATTTGTATTTTCTTCATCTCCCCCTACAGGTTTTCAGTCAGCTCATTCACTGCCGTGATCACAACGACAGCCTAATGTGCTGGTGACTCACAGAGCTGCAGCCAGCTCTGACACATTTCCCCGTATTCCATTCAGGGGATCAACAGCTTTTTCTGACATCTCCCCAGGGATGTGTCTGTCAGCTGAGATTTCAAAGAGGTCTAGATGCCCTCGGAATTGTAATAGGATTTCAGTTCCTCACTGCAAGGACAGTAAAGATGGGCAACTCAGAACAGTTCTGACTCATCTTTTCCCTGAAAATGAGCATGCACTAACCCACTAATGCTAAGTGCACAATCAAACAATGCAGTGGACTCAGGAACCTATCCTCCTGTGAGTACATGCCAGTTCTAAACTAACACAGAGCTGGCTCTGAAAGAGCACTGTTAGAATATGTGCTATGATATTGACCAAATTAGTTACTTTTTCCTGTTGAAGGCAAGGGCTGTATTTCAATTTAAAGGGGAGAAGAAAAATGGTAGAAGAAAATTTGATTTTTATTGTCCTATATTTGTTTGCCTGTGGGAATACTGTCTTTAAATTTGAAAACCTGCATCTTCACATAGAATCCATAATCTTCCATTTCATGACCCAGCCTTGGCAGTAAGCCTCACTCATGATTTACCACTTCTGACTGCTACAATATAAAACACTGCATAGATTACTACCTGGCTTACTGAAAAACAGATGAGTTCATAGGCTGGGAATATCCATTTATAGGAATGTATCAAGGAACTCTTGGTATAACTGGTCTAACTGCATTTCCATATCCACAGACTTTAATCATGGAACCTTAAAATGGTTTGTGTTGGGAGGGACCTTAAAGACCATCTAGTTCCAACACTCCTGTCCTAGTCCTTGTTTTTTAATCCTAAATACTTTTTTCAGCGATAACTTAAATGCTTTGTTGGTGCTGTTGATGGAAATACACAAATCAGTAATTGTTTAAGTGCCACCATATGTTCAGCTGCAGCACTGCCTTGTGCAGAGACACAGCTAACAGAATTTTGCTAACAATTACACCTTCAAGTTTATGATTTAAACCACCATGAAGCAGATATTAATATCTACTGTGGATGTTCTTCCTACTCAAGTGGAAAGGTGATATCAATCAAGATATAACTTTTCACGGGATTTAGCCTTTGCATCAATATTAATCCTTTTACTCTGTCTAGAGCTGTGAAGAACTTCATAATATAGGCCACTTCCTATTTTACATTTTAGGAGCAGGAACTGCTTATAGTGCGTTTTTGTAATGAAATGCGCACTGCTAATGTGATTTTTTTTCTTTTGCACAACACTTTAAAAATATTAGCTTCAATTTTTGAGCTAATTATTAAAATCTGCTTTCAGTGAGAGAAAATGCTCAAAGGCACCATCTGTTTTCATAGAAATAACTGTGTATTTTAAATAGGAACAATTCTTTTATTTTTTTGTTGAAAACTGAATGGTTGTGCTGCAGAATAATTTATATTATGTGCTATGCATAAATTATTTTTTTACCATTTCATTAGATTTCTATGCAGTTTTCTGAGGCAAATGCCATTCATAAGCAATGAATGTTTGAATCAAGTAATTACCCAGAAAACCTCCAGTATTATCCTGAACTATATAAGAAGAGTGGTCTTTTTAGCACTGGCATGTCAGCAAAACAGCTCCTCACCCATTAACTGCCTCATTCCATTGTGTTTCACAGCCATGCTCAATCTGTATAAACTGAAGGAAGGGCAGTCTCAGTAAGGGAGCCTTGTCTACCAAAAAAGAACCCCCCGTCTTCTCTTCAGTTTCTGCAGCTCCTAATGCTGGATTTCCTGTACAGCACTCACTATGTGGTTGGCAATTTGCAAAAGGTGCACTAGTCCAAAAATAAGCACAGCGTCAGAATACGTTTGATTACTGTTCAGAAAAACAACTGCCAATTAGCTGATTACAAAAAGCATTAATCTTAAAAACAAGGTCTCTCACTGCGCTGAAACCTATAAATACCTAAAATGTGCTTGGATGCCAACTTCACCATCCATACCACTTGTGTCACATAATAACCAGTTCCTGCTTCAGAGTAACTGAAGAAATGGCAATCTTAATTTTGGATAAATATACTGATTGTCACGGGGCTGTAAATCTGTTGGGAGACAAAGTTTTCCTGCTGCAGAGAACAGTAAATACCACCTGTGTTTCCAATTACACTTGTCTGCCCAGGGAAGGTGGGATTTTTCTCTCCCTTCAAGGCTACTCCTTTAGGAGAAAGAATAAAAAAAAAAGTTATGACTGTGACACTGAGCCTACCAAGCAGGATTACACTGAATTTAAGGACTAATACCTAAGAAAAAATTCTATTCCTTCATCTCATGCTCAAATGGTTGTGGTGGGTTGACCTTGTCCAGATGTGACAACCCCCACCCAGCCAGCTGCTCTCTCACACTCTCTCCACGAGGGAACAGGGTGATAAAATAAGATGAAAAAGCTCATGGGTCAAGATAAAGACAGGGTGATTATTTTCCACTTATTATCACAGGCAAAACAGATCTAAGGATAAATTAGTTCAATGTAACACCAATTAAAAATAAAGATGGATGATGAGGAAAAAAAAAAGTAAAAAAACTAAAATAACTTTCCCTGCCACTATCCCTTCTTTCCAGGCCAAACATCAATCCTTCATTCCATATTTCTTTACCTCCTTCTCCCACAACAAATGGCACAGAGGGCATGAGGAAAGTGGGGTTGTGATTAATCAGTGAAGAGTCTTTTCTGTTTCTCCTTTCTCATATTTTTCTTTTGCTCCACCATGAGTCCTCCCCATAAGCTGCAGCCCTTCAGGATAAACCAGGAATGGGTCCCCCCAAAGGCAAACCTGATATTCCATGTCTGACAGACAGAATTTTACAGGTGTGTAAGGCATGCACTTGTCTCAACCTATTTCATTCACTTTATCTCATCCTGGAAAGGGTACACAAGCTTATTAAGTTCAAGTTCAGTTCCTCAAATCTGTAAGGCCTAGACAACACTGGTCTGGAAGCAGAAATAATGTACTAATTATTTTGGCACATGCTTCCTGAAAGACACTTCTGCAAAGTAGCTCACCATGTTGAAAACCATCCAAAAACTCAGTTATCCCCAAACTGAATTAAAATAGAGCTATGAGGCAGCCAAATTCTGGCAATTACTATTAGTAGTCTATAGTCAAGACAGGGCTTGTGATAAAAACTCGAGATGAATTAGAGACAGAAAAAATGTGATGTGACAAAAATCTCATTGCTCCATTCCTGTCTATCTTAATATTTCTCCAGGCAAGCTCTTACCTTTCTATGTAATTAAATTACTGGTGATGTAACAAGCTCAGGACCCAAGGATTTAATTTTCAGGTGTCAATCATTTTCAAAGAGCCCCGTTCATAGGTAGAAATGCCACAAATTGAACAATGACATGTCCTTGACAATGACAGCAGCTCTTTTCCAGTCTTTCAGAGAAAAACAAAACCACATTTTCTCCACTTGGAAATTAATCAACAACTTGAGTCTAGGTTGAGTTTATCTCAGTCAATCAACACTGATGCAATTATATGGGTCTTGCCAAGGGTAGCCACCAAATTTGCTGCTAACACCCTGCACATCACAGTTACAATGCAGGCTTCATATGAAAATCATTTATTTTTCCCAAGATGAAGTACACTATGTCTAGAACCATTTGAAATGTGCATTGTATCAGCTTTTATCTGTCCAGTTTTACAGATGAAAGTCACTGAAAACCTTCCGGGATGTTTCTACACTGCATTTCTCACATTTTAACTATAAGATTAAAAAAAATTCCTTGAAAGAAACACAGGTTCCCCAAAATACAAATTCTGAATGATACAGTAATATGAAGATATGAAGTTCATTTTAATTTAACCTACTTTCTTTTCTTAAACACACTGACAAGATATCACCCAAAGCATTTCCTAATGTAAAGGAAACACACAAAAACTTCATTTTTCACACAACATAAACCACAGCTAAAATTCCAGCAAACATTCAGGATCGAAATGTGTACACAATATAAAATGGTAGAATGAGACCAATGAGAAGACTCAGATCTCCATTCTATGAAGGAGGTGGGAATTTATCTTCAAATCCTTTAGCTTATCAGAAGATGGACAGGGCTTGCTACAGTCTACAGTTCAAAAGTTATCTCTGCTGGAATATTCACCTTTTTTTGCACTTCAAAATCCTTGTTAAGGAGCAAGACCTCATAACTTCAGCTACAGGAGAATATAACTCTTCTCCATAGGTGAAAGCGCACTACATTTTTAGCTTTTCATCTCCAAAGAAACTTATACCTCTGCCCATAATTCTCCATGTCAGAGGAGACTGCCAAGCACAGAAATCTACAGTTGTAAGGATTTCAGGGCTCAGGATAACTTCTGGTGAAGAAGGAGATATATACATTCATGGTATGTGAGTAATGTGCTCTGGTCCTGAGGTACCAGCTGGCTCTGAAGGCAACAACTCTATCCCTCAATAGTGGGACTTGTTTTAGAAGAAGAGAGGTTAAAACTCATTTCAAATTACATTTACCGTGGTAATAAAAGGTAGTTTATGAAACAGGGGCTACAATACAATAGATTATCTTACTTACCTGAATAACTGGACAATAAAAAATCAATTTGTCCTACACTTCCTGCCTTCAGGGGGTTTTTAAGCAACTGTCTTCTACGAGAGATTTATTTGTGTTCTAAGAAAGCATGGATTAGATTCCAGGACTTTAATGCTGATCAGGCTAAGAGGCCGTGCTAAGAAATGGCAAACAAAATTTCAAAAATGTTAAAAACTGTCTGGTATTCTTACACTTGATACAGCCTTTGCAAACTTATTTCCACCAGTCCCTGACAAATCAGTGTTGTTTAAATCCATCCTTTTCCCTTTCAGACTGGCTTCGAGAACTCACCATGTCCTCCACATAATGTGAAGCAAATCCACGTTAACAGGAAATCTGTGTTAAGAGCTACAATTTGGCTCAGCATAACAATTACTTGTTTCAACACAGTTTGGAAGGAATATAAGCAAGTAGAATATTTATAAAATGGTACTTTCTTGAGAGGGAGCATGATTGCTCCACTGATTGTACTGATTTGATGTACAGCCTTCAAGTATCCTCAAACTAACACCATTTAGGATTTTTTGTAACCTTTCCCAGTGGCCTCAAGTATTGCACTTTATTATGGTGAAAGATGAAGCCTTCCATGCAGTACAAAGAAAAAGTACATCAATGAATTTTTATAGAAATGCAAATGGGTACATGCAGGAAACAAATTCTAGGGAGAATTATTTGTCACGGAAAACAAATATTTTAAAATTACACACATACTGGAAAGTTCAGCAGTCTTTCTGTCTGAAAAGGAGGGTAGTTTATGCAAGCAAAGACACAAACACTGAACAAAACCAGGTTCTATTTGCCAAAATATTTCCTGTTCTGCAGTTTTAGAGTCAAGCAACACAATACCAGCAGTTTAAACTGCATTTGGCTCCTTCAGCTACCTAAAATCTTCTGGATTCAAGGATGCAAATATTACCAAGCAACAAAGACAATTATTCAAGCTGTTAATGTAAGATACTAGAGAGCAAACAGCTGTAGTTTTAGTGTCATGAAAGCTACATTACACATTTTATATTAGTGAATTGGAATGATATTTAACACAAAAGTTACCAGATGTCTTTTTTCCTGTTTTTATATGACTGTGACCCAAAATAAGGTTTATTATTGAGTACAGTTACATTCAACCATTCTTATTTTGCCATGACCAGGTTCCTGGTGCTGAAGAGAACACCCAAATGGATTTCTTATGAAGTGGATATACTCCTCCTGCCAAGCAAGGTGTCTGGTCACACAGAGCTCTAGACAGGATAATTGCCTACTATGGTAAATTATTCATTCTTTGTTTGATAGTTACTTCTAGAAAAGCTTTTAGTACTTTGTGCACTGGTGAAAGATTCCTGGCTGAAAGTCCTGGAGAATAAAATTAAGGAGTGTAAATGTACCAACATGGCTTTATCACACCACTGAAACAGGAAAAAAAAATCTTACTTGGCTTCTTTACAACTCTGTCAACAGAGAGGCTAATTAGTACTAATTATAACAACTGCTTTACAGCATACATTCAAGAAGACACTGTTCTCTCCTTGATGGTATTTATCAGGGTTGTCCCTGTAACAGCAACTAAATGCTACTAACAAGATGTCAGCTTTTCTCTGTATTATATGGACACACACCAAAAGGAGACTTTTACCTCTGAGTTAATGCTATGGACTAGACAAGTTACAAAACCATGTTTGAGAAAAACAAAATCAGAAGTGGACTTGTTTTAAATTAGAATTTCTCACAGTAAGATTAAGAATCAAATCTTTCCTGGAGCAGGAAATGCTGAAGCCTCTTGCCAATCACTTTCCCAAGCACCTGGTAAAAGCCAAGTATCTGTTAAATCAGAACTCCTAACTTTTCTAGTGAGCAGCAAACCTCAACCCCATTATGTTTCTTTCTCTGTTGATGCAAGCCTTTGAAGCTGCAAAGCAGAAAAGTATTTTTGCTGCTCAAATATAAACTACAGATGACATAGATGTAGACCTAAGTTTCATAAGGAACATGATTCCTGGTTTGCTTGGCTCATCATCCCAATGAAACTAAGAATTTGAACAAGCTCATTGAGACAGGTAGATACCTGAGGCTGGATCACACTGGGGAAATATTTCCAAAGGTTTCAGTTCCTGTCACTGACTTGCTACCACACTGGGGAAGTCAACACACCTCAAGGCTCAGGGAGCACCACATTGCAGTCCCATAAGCAATTTGCTAACTTTGGTGCTGCTTTACACAGCTATCCAGCAGCAATTCAGAGAGATTGCATTGCATTTTGTCACTGAGATGGACTATGCAAACACAGCTGACCTAATTTTTTACCTTCCTTCCCCATGCCTCTCCCAAAAGGAACGCACCAGGGCACAGATAGCAACTGCACACCAGGTCATATGAGAAAATACAGCCTGGGATAGGAAGCAGGTTTGTGTACAACAGAAGAGAATAATGCTAAGTGATTCCCAAAATGGGATTAGAGGATGAATTTTAGTGATCTGCATAGAAATGATTTGTTGCACACTACCAAGTCTCCCTCATTCTAAGGCAGCTCTTGTCATTTTACTCATGTTCACGCTCATGTGAGCACTCAGATTCTGACATGTTATGACTTTATGCTTGGCTGAAGCAGCTTAGTTCATGACATTGTCAGTATACAAATCCTGCTCTTCCACACACAGACAATGAGGTGCCAAAGAAAAGGATTTGTGATATGCACTCAAAGACATACCTCAGTCCTGCAATAGGAAAAGTTGAAGAGTGAGGAACAAATGAATGCCTGTACCTCTTGGGAATTTGGGAATCCCAGTGATTCAGCAGATCAGCTGCCTGGACTAAGCAACACTTGTTTTCTTGTACACAAACACTGACTGATTTGCTTTCTGCTTAATACACAAGAGATTTATCCAAATTTTCTACAGTTCTTACAGCACTTTGCTAGACAACATGAACACGTGGCTTGATCTCCCTCTCTGCCTTCCCCAGCTGAGACCTGTAGTCCTGGGAGAGAGAGAGAGCACAGGTGCCAGTTTCTGTTCAGCACAATGGGGACTCCTGTTGTAAAAGATTTCAGCTTTGTACAGAATCTGTTTGGTTTGCATCTGTTCTCTGTGACCATCAGTGATCCACAGCTCACAGCCACAGAAGGCAAGAAAACAGAACCTCAAAGTGAAGAGAAAGAGCAAACAAAGCACGAGGCACCTTTATGCACTTCAAGCCACCAGAAGGGGAACTAATTGCCTGCTTTTTTCATAGGTTTTTAAATATTTACTTTGGTTGGGTTTTCATTGAGTACCTACAAGAAAGATGGTGCTCTCTGCTGAGGGAGAAGAAAGGCAAGAAGGCCATGCTTCCTAAATGCACAACACACAAATTTAATATGAGCAGCAGGGCTGTAAATCTCCCATGTTCCCATTTAATTTTTGAACCTGACATTGTGTGCTACTTTGCAGTTCATGTACGTGGAAATTCAAAGATTTTCATCTCCTCACTGTAACACTAACCTCGGATCAAAGTCTCTCAAAATTTCACAGAAATGCTGGTTTTAGGATTTTTGTATTGTACTAACCTCTGTAGAAAAAAACCCCACCTAACTTTTTTTATGAAGACTTCATCCTTTGCCTTGTGTTGGAGAAGCCACCTGTCATCTGTTGAGTCAAAAAGAGGCTTTGTTAACAGGCTAAAACATTTTGTTGCACTCCAAAAGGAAGCGGATGTTTGAGACCTTGGTAAGGACAGGAGCTGGCAGTTTGTCATCTCAAATCCTTGCCACCAAAAAAAACCCCCAAACCTATATAATTTTAATATTTCTGCTAATTCAGACTTGGAATTTGACAACTGATCTATACCATTATCAACAAGTGACATCTACTCACTTGGTTATACTACTCAGTTTACTTGCAAGTGGAAAAAACCCCACTGCAGTAAGGGTTGAAGGTTTTTTAAATCAAGCATGTAAGAGCAATGCTCATAGAGCACTGATGAGCAAGTACTGTCAGGATTGTCAGACACCTTCTCTGAACAGTATTTAGCAGTTTGACACTAATAAGCTCCAGTTTGAATGCCATGTGTGGAGTCAACATCTGAATACCAACAGTTTCAAACCTGTGTGGAATAGAGAATTAGAAATCTGCAGCACAGGGCAAAACAAAATAAATTGCAAGGAGGAGATGTCCTTAGGGGTACTACCAAAGCAACATGTCCAGCTTTCATCTTTCAAGAGTGTCCCTCAGCAACAAATTTATCAGAGGAAAACACAAAGGGAAGTATTAGGAACCAAAACACTGGGATTTTGCCCCTGTCATCCTTCAAGAAAGCTTGTTCCTGAGCCAAGAGCAGACACTTGGTAATGTGGTAATGTGTCCATCCTTTAGTTCTCTTTGACAAGGAGAAAAGCAGAGTTCTCAGGAAGGACCTGTAGCCTATTCTGACCTCACTCTAGCAAAAACTTCATTATCCTGAGATTATTCCTATCACCACCTTGGCATCACTCAAGTAATAATTCAAAGAATTAATGAGTCTACTCCTGAGAATTTACAGTGAATCCTTAAGTGTTTTGATGCACGTTCAGCCTTTAGATTAAATAATTGATTATCATTAAATTAGACTATCAGACTGAGAAACACACATAACATACTAAAGCCTACCCTTAGTCTTTCCTACTCCTAGATATATTAAAATCCCAAACTGGTAGATTTGTTGAGCTCTGTTAGCAAAACAACGTGCCAATACCCCTCCTAAACAAAATATTTGCTCAAATGCTAGATATTAACTAAGTTCCCTCCTTAATAATTAAGAAAATTTCTCGTGCAACGTTTTTTTAACAAGTTAACTGCTAAGGACAGTTATCATTCTTAATGACTTACACAAGTAGAATTGTCAATGCAAAAATTCAAATCTTTAAATCAAGTGGATAAAAATGCCAATATACACCCATCCCATTCATTTATTGGGATCATCTCAAGTTTTGAACTTACAGGCAGCTGTCATTTAAAATAATGGTGAAACACCATAATTTAATTGCTTACAATTAACTGAAGCTGAGTCTGTTCAGACCAGTAAGCTGACTTCCCCTAGCTCTAAAATACATTTTTGCAAGTTGCTTTCCTTTCCTTCCAAGCAATAATCTACTGAACTCAGCATTGACAGAGATTCCCTTCTGGTTTCAGCTAAATGCCACCTCTGAAAATACAGATTTCTCCTTTCAGAGAAAGCAGACAGTGCTCACTAGCCTGTGTAAATGAAAGACAGAAGTTTAAGCCAAAAGAAGGAATCTTTGGCCAAATACTTCACTTTTATGGGCAATACTCAAGGATTAATCATGGCATGTTATTGACTCAGGTTCATTTTCATAGGCTCTCCTTGTTACATTCTTTGGACTTTACATCAGGAAGATGAAGAGTTCCCAGTAAAGCCATTCAAGGAAGGCAGCTAAGTGGGTGGTTGCATAATCTGTGTAGTATTGAATCACACAGCAGCATAAACACAATCAAGATCAGATGTGAGAAGAGGATTAAATTTCCCTGAAACCTCCCAGGACAGAAGCCAGTTTATGCCAACTTTATGCCACTTTTATGACAGCTGTGGGAGGACAAATGATTCATGGTGCAGACTAAAATAAGGAGGGGTTGGACAGATGCTACCCCGAGAAAAACTCTGGATGAAGAAACCTAGTGCATAAAGAACACTGCAACATTTTGGATCCCACTCCAGTGAGGGTTTACATTGAGTCAACTTTTGACTTAATTTCTTATCTGATTCTGAGTCCTAATGCCAGATTTACTGTATGATTTGCTCCGAGGCCATATGCAGAGAGATCTTACCAGACTGAATGCATAAATATCCAAGCCTATTTCCTTTCATTCAACACCAGTGACTTTCATGTCAGTAAGCATGAGAAATCCAGCACACAGGTTTATTCATCAAAGGCTCACAATAAATCAGCTGTGAAGGGACCTCTAAAAGGCATTTAGTCCCATGCCAACTCCCAAAGAAATACTACCTAGTTGAGAATGCTCAGGGCCTCTCCAAGCCAGGTCTGATCTCCAAGGACTGAGGATTTGAGTTGCCTGCCAGTGTCTTTCCCTCAGATGAAAAAAATCCTGCATTATACTCTCCCATGTTACAACTTGCAGAATTTTCTGTTCCAAATTTGGTTGTAATTAGCCAGTAATTTCAAATAAATTCACCACAGAGTGACAGAAATTGATTGCTGGTGAGATTTCACAATTTAAATTTCTACAGGAAACCAAGTAAAAAAAAAGATAAAAACCCACAAACTATCCTTTTTTTATGAAAAAACCCAAACAAATGATCCCTTTATTCTCCCCAAGGAAAAAAAAACCCAAACATTCAATATTATTAGAATTAGTGGTATGGAAATGTATCCAAAAAATTGCAAAAAATATTTCCGCAAGGAAACAATTTTGTGTCTACTACAGATGCGAGATGTACAACCATCTGGCTCTAAAAAGGATTATGCCTCTCTATAGGCAGCCATGAACATGCTAAAGCATTAAACTGTGAACATTACTAATTATCATCTTAAATCTAAACAGGAAAACCATCAAGAAAAGCAAGAAAACTTTTCTGTTCCAAACATGAGCTAACTTTAAAAAAAAAATTCTGATTACCTAGTAAAATCAGAGGCAGTTTTAAATCAACACTGAAAAAGTGGTATGAACTCCACAGTGAATAGTTTTTGAGCAGTACTGTGCTTTTTTATTATCTGATTAATAACTGCACGGTTAATTCTTTGAAAAAAAATAAAAGCAGATCTTCAATTTAGGTAGATGATTCTAAATCCATGAGTGTGTAACACACTTTGGAGGTATGGCTTATGAGAAACATAGGAGGTTAAAGGTATATCTGAGTGGCTCAATGTGACATCCTGAATCTGAAATTATTCATTGCCCTCTAACTTTATTATTTCCAGAAGAATGGGATGTTTATGATTATCCTGTTGGATTGAGACTCCAGGATGAGAATTAGCACTACAGTTCAGATTCTTCATTATCCACCAACTATACAATTCTCTGGAAGGAGAACAAGCATATTTGGTATCTCCCCTGGAAAGCCATAATTCTTGTGTTTCCCCCATTCTTTGCCAGTCTTGAGCACTTGCATTCTACAACCCAACATAACAGTAATTTTTTAATGCAGTGAAATGTGACAACAAATAACATTCCTTAGGAGAAAGATCTGGTGAGCTTCTAAAGCTGAACTCAAAATATTCCTGCACATTCTCCAAAGAAAATCATGGTGTTCTGTGAATTTCCAGTTCCTGCATTTTTCCTAATTGAAGGGTAACACCCATGAAAAATTCCTTTAACAGACTTGGAATTAAGTCTTCTTGGGTTGGGTTACTGTGATCTCAAAGGTTTAAACAAAGACAGAATGCTGCAAAAAGGTACAGCACTCTGTTTTCACCTATACTCTCAGCATTTTTTGTTCTTTAAAGAGCAGGTGTCCTCCTTTGGATACTTTTCCTCTAAGTTGGGTATTCAGCATCTCAGGACTGCTTGGAACACCTGACTTAGCAGTCTGTGTGAAGACAGTTTTTAAAGACCTACCTTAACAACAACAAAAAATATCATCTTGCTGCATGTGAGGCTACAATCCTTGTGACATGCTGGTAGGATTTCAGGTCACTTTCAAAGTGAAAACTGTCCAGCTGGATTCTGTTCAAGTGTCATTCAGCTACCTGACTGAAAGGGTTCCTATCAGGATACCAGGAAGCTGTAATTTTGCATGTTAGGTGGCTTTGAAGTCTGAAAACACATGCACTGCTTTTTTTGAATATTAACTTCAAAAGATGGGTGGAAAACATAATTTGTTATGTAGCCATACTGCAATTAGTCTTCTTTTAATTTCTGTTAATCACCTAAAAAAAGTAGCGTAGCACTTAGTAAAACAGATTTTGATGCAAGCAGCACAAAGGGAGAAAATAATTTGAGTAGAACAGCATGCAGATTCAGGAAAGACCTTCAAAACCGACTCTGATAATGTAATTCTCTAACACAGTATTCCTGAACCTAATTATATCTGGCCCTTAGGATGCAGGTGAGGGCAAATATTAATTTTCTTAAATAGTTGCAATTCTTCCTAATGCTACCATTCCAGCAGCTCCTTACTGGTACCAACAAGTGAAGTGCAGAATGTTACTTCATGTGGCAGCTCTTCAGCTGAGGCAACACAGTCCAGCTTGTAAAAGCTGAATGAAATATTGAGGCTAATCTGACCATCCAAAACAGAACCAGGACATAACACAAGCCATTTCAGGGAAACAACCACATCAGAAGTCAACTCTGGCACAGCTACAGCAATTAGAAAGAGTGACAAGCAGAAAACAGCAGAGCTTTGCTCACATTCACAATGGCACTCACATGAAAATAGTAGTCCATAGTCACTAGAAAATGACAGATTTAACACTAGGCTTTGGAGAGATTTTTAATTAAATTTAAAACCAAGCAGTAGTGGTAATTGTTGCTCAAAGACTCAGCAAACCTTGGGCTGTGTACTCAAGGTACTCAGAAGGATGATACACATGAGTATGAAGAGCAGCAGGCGACTGTAAATCCAAAAGATTTTTAACAAGTGTAGAAATCAGAACCATCTTCTTACCTTGCCATATTTTATCAAGAGCTGGATGTTGAGGCCTCCACAGACTCATCTCCTCCCCTCCTCTGCTGACCTGAATTCCTGACTCACAACAGTGGTCCTTGCAAGCCAGAGCCCAAACTGCTAAACATCCCTTTTTATTGTCTCAGAGTTTATTTATTTAGTTTTCAAAATCTTGGCAAATAACCTGTACAGGCTCTAAGGTATGATCTGAAAGCCACAATATTCTTTATTAAATTAAATATTAAATAAATTAAATAAATTAAATATAATAATATTAAATTTAACACAATATTTGTTCAAAGATTTGCTATGGATACAGCGAGGGAGGGCAAATAGAAACAGAACTTATGTATTCTGAATGTTCCATAGGAGCAAGTTTTAATCATTAATACATCCTGCTACAAGTAAGTATATTACTTTGTAATTATGTGCCTTTAGATAATAGTTTATTATTTTATATATAGGTGGGGTATTCTCCTCCAAGTGTTCTCCCACAGTTCTACAGACATTAAAATATAGCAGGGCATGGTTGTGATTGATCTTGCCATCAGCTGACAGAGTCTTAGTCTGCTTAGAAATAGTCACTGGCAGTACCTCAAAAAGCACCAGATGCACCATTTACATCAGCAGGTTGTCATATGTGAGCTCTTTCCTTTTCCTGTTCCATGGCTACAGATTTATGGTTCACAGATGGACAAGGAATTACTGAGAACCTCCTAAATGTCAGCGAGCTCACCAAGTGACCAGGAGCACACCCAGCTCTGTTGGACAGGCTGGGATAGTGTCACAGGGTATTTCAAGCAGTAAGTTCCAATGTCATTGCATAATTTCAATATATTATTCAGTAATAGGTGATGCTCAAAAACGTCTCAGTTAAGTTTTCAATGTTTCCTTTAGTCCCCAAAATTATAAAACGACTAAAGACAATTTTGCAAAGAAAAAGAATTTCCTTTTCAACAAAAGCTCAAAAAGGTGCCAAACTTAGGGATTTCCTTAAGAGAAAGAAATGTTTTCAGAATTTGAAAATAAAGTTGGGAATAAAAAGATAGAATTGCCATTAATGCAGTAATAGGGGACTCTACAAAAAATTAACCAGGAGCAGGTTAATAAAAACTAAAATTTCAATTGCATATTTCAGAAAAGTTTTCAGTAATTACTAATAAAACCAACAGGTCTCCTATAGGGAGTTGATTTACCCATAACATTGAGTTAAAAAAAAAGAAAATGACAGGAATTCAGTACCTCAAATCCCTTTTGCAAAGCAGTCATAGTGATGGAGAGCCCAAGCCATAACTTTGCAGTGGGTAGTTGAAGAACACTGCCATTACAGGGAAATTTGCTTTGTATCAGGCTCATTAAAAACATAAGGATGAAAATGACTTTTCACTTGGTACTAATTGCATTCTGTTGACATCTGATTAGCCATGCTGGTCTTAAATGCCGACAAGGCCATTAATAAGGCAGGAATTAATGAGTTAGGTAATGCAGAATATTTTTGAGTAAATAAATCTTTAGAGTAATTACCCTCTGCAATGCCATTTTAAGACAGTCAATGTGGCATATTTGTACTAAAAAAGCATTTTTAGTAATGTAAAAATATTAAGATTTTTTTTGAATCGAGGAAGCATAATCAGTAGAAGGTTAACCAGGTAATATTGGTAAGGAAAAAAATTGACAGATTATTACTACATTAGCTTAACCAACTACTTGCTAGAACAGCTTTACACTGTCAGAAAATCTCAGAATATTGCTTATTTCTATAGAATGTCAGCTTAAGGAAAATAAAGAGGGGAGGTAATAAAGAATTCTTTTGAGACTTAATGACTATAAGTTGTAGTTACCACTGCAGTGAAAAGGGATTCTCATTTCAATGGCAACTCAACACAACAGCATTTTTATCTTTGAAAGAAATAGTCTTTTTTATGGATGCAGTAGAATTCCATAAACAATGCCTTACTAACTCTTTCTACAGTTAAACAGCTATGAAATCATGACTTTATTGAAATTACTATCAGACATAAGACTAATGCTGTTACTGGTGATCAGAATAGGTAATTACAGAGCTAACACTATTTCAAAGTCATCTTAATGCAAAATTCACAGCAAGAAAGGAAACACTGAAGGGTCTGTGAGGAATAAATTAATCATGTAAAACAACAATACTAACTCATACCTGACCTCAAACAATCTTTGTGTCTGTTTTTAAGGCAGTGTTTTATGGAGATAGTATCTATAACTTGGTTTCCACAGCTTCACAGAGATTCTGGTTTCTGATGATGCTTTTCGTAGGCAGCAGCAGAGCACACAAACCTTCCTGCCTTAGCAGTACTCTGAAACACAAAAATACTCCCTTCTGCTTCTGTTTTTATTTGACAGATTCCTTTACTGTGTCAAATTGTATCAGCCACCCTGAGTCATCACCACAGTCCTCCAGACTACTTCTGATAAAGTTATACAGGTGAACACCTTCTGAGCTGGGTGGCCTCCAGCTACTGAAAAGGACTCCAGTGATTAGCTGTTAGGAATTAGTTATGTGGAATGAGCTTTTGTGTTCAGATCTCCTTCAGCACATTGGCATTTGTCAAATCTTTGATTATTAATAGGGTCAGGATTTCATTCCAAATATAACCAGGGAATTTGTGCCTCGGGCTTTGGCAGAACAAGATTTCACACGCTGAATTTAAAGGAAAAGGCTCACGTAATGTTAATCAGAACAAACCTGAACGAGAAAGAAGCCTGAAAATAAGCTTTACCCATGTGCAAGTTCCCCAAGGGGTTTCCTGAGAAAGTGATTAATATTTCTCTACTCATATGGAAAAAACAGTGTTAAAAACCACTTTTCCCTTGCTTGAGTCAGAAAACGTGAACTGAAATCAAAGCGTATTGGTGACAATAAAATATTAATGCTCTGGAGTTCTTATGCAAACTTTTTCAACACTGCATTATTAATGACACCTAATTGTAGTGGAGATTGCTGCAGGACAAGCTAATTTTACTACACACTTTATATTTTTAACCTTAAAATTCTTACTAGTAAAACTCACCAGGATCCTGGTAGAATTTCATCAGGTTTTCTAACATTCAGTTGTTACCATTGATTCAAAATTATTCACAGAAGCCAGTAACTTATGACAATATTGTGAAATTTTTGTAAAATTTTCTTCTGTGATAGAAAGAACAATTTATTTTAAATTATTCTTGCTCAGACTGCATTCAAGAAGTGCTATATCCAGTCTATTTTTTTTACCATAGCAAGAAATGTCTCATAATTAGTATTGCTAATATGTATGCACCCATCTTTGATTTAGGCTGAAGGTCTAAGTGGGCAGCAAGAAACTGCTCCAGGTTGCTGGAGCAGACCCTGAAAGTCAAAGATCACCAAAGCAGCAGTGTAGTTTAAACATGTCACATTCTTCCTACAAGATCAAAAGGAGATGGAAGCTCACACAGGAGTTCCTTTACCCCATCTGTGGCATTTAGGGACTGTCAGCTTCTTTCAGTGGTGCAGCAACATAGAGAGCACCTAAAAAACAACATTCTATTTGTATCAGGAAAGGACTGTATTAATCAAGAATGAGGTCACTGAGTTGTAATTAAGACAGATTTCAAACCAGAAGAATTTTACTCTCAGATACAAGCTTTTCATGAGAGCCTCAAAACATCCGGCCTTCATCCCCAGCCTGGAGCCTCCTCTTGATTGTAAATGACCACATTTTTCCTTCTAAAGAAGGACACCTCCCCTGGAGCAAAAAATGCATTTTTCTATTTGATTAAAAAAATAAGTCTTCTGAGGCACTTCAACAAAGTTCCAGACACCTCAGTAACTGTGCCTCCTTACTGTAACCTTGGCACAAAAAGGTTGGTCAACTCATCAACAAACAACAGCTTCAGACATCTGTGACTGCATGCAGGAAATAGATCCAGGGAAATAATGGCACAAACAGCCCTGTAAAACCAGGGAAATGAAGGAGGTACCATATTGTAATGAGTCTTTTTTCATTGCAGATCACTCAATTTTTACTGGCATTTCACCATTCTCTGATGTGAGGAATAACTAGAAGCAGTTGTAGATGAATGTTCAATTTCAGCAGGAATACAAACTTGTTCAACAGAATCTGACTTGTTTCATTACACAGATTAATAATGGCTCTTTTCTGCAGTGTGCTATGAAAGGATTTTTATTAAGCAACTCCCTGTTTATTTCACATTGTTCCAAGAAAAAGAATAAATTCCACCAGGCTGTTCTTAACCCAGTGGATTCATGACACACATCTTTGTCTACTGCCAGTTGTTTTCCTCTTTCCAGTGTTACAGTCATAGTTGTGGTGCATTTAGTTATAAAACAGAAGACTTAGTTCTCCTTAATTTGAAAATTCAGTCATTTGGACAGAATTTTCTTTGCTTGCTGAGAAAGGGAACAGCCACATAATCTCTTGTAATATCAGCCTCTGTGTTCCTTTTTCCTACAGCAGATTTGCTTTCCCTTATGGCACTTCTACAACACAAAACTGCTTCTAAGTTAAGTTCTAAATTATATACTAAGGCTCTTGTCATTCAAGGCATGTAATACACTGAGCACTGCAATAATTATCTCTATTAAATAACAAGAAAGTACAAGCAAAAATTACCCAGTCCAAGATAAAGCTGTTGGTTGTACCCCCACTATTCAATGCATTATTCCTCCCTAATAGGAAACTCCATGAGAAAAAACCTGCTACCTATTACACTTATAATTAGTTCCTAAATATTCACAAGCAACCTAAATATTCACATAGCAACCAAGTTAAAGAGAAATCATATGTATTTGTGTTATTAAACCCTAGCACATCTGTGAGCCTGATGTGAAGACATCTAGATTTAATGAAAAATGGCAGTTCAAAGAGAAAAACCGGTACAAAACTAAAAAAAAATTCTGGCCTTTTTAAAATGAGAAAATGAGGAAAAGAATCAAGCAAAGAATGTATTAATAACACAGTCCTTGAAGTATATTTCAAATTTGCCTACTATTCCTGAAAGAAACATTACATTTTAGACCCTGAGTTCAAAATAGGACTAAGACCATGCCAAATCTTATTCCAACCTTCCTTTTAACCATGAAAAATCTTTATTATTTAGGCATTCTAGAATTATTGGCTTGGTTGAAGAAAAATACCCAACAGCAGCAAGCAATTATGCAGATGCATTGGTACTGTAAAAGTTAAAGGTTTATTATGCTTTCAGATTAATAAAATAATGCCCCTGTATAGAGGTAGCCAACTCCTTTAAAAGTTTGCATTTCACATTTAATCTAGTCCCATAATTTAATTGTTATAGGCTTGTGCATTATACCAGGGCTGAAAAGGTATGTAGTGGTCTGAAAGCAAGATCTTTATGCATGAGATAATTGCAGTGCTACTAGCTAGCCCCACAGTGCAGAGAAGAATACATGAACCATTTTTTAAAATTTTTTAATTTTATGCAACTCTTTAATATTCCTAGGAAAATATAAGAGATAATACAGACTACCACATTTATATAAATTTAGACCTTGGATACTTGCTATCTCTGAGGAGAGCCCATTTTGAATTTGATCAAAATAACAAGAATCCAAGAATAAATATTTGCCAGGAAAGACAAGAAAATATCTCATTTTGTGTTTTAGTCATGGGAAAGACAGAATATAGGTCCTGTTAGACATCCATCAGCCAGAAGAAAAATACAAGGAACTGATTTAGTTTCTGTCATATAATTTGGTTTCTTGGCAAACAGATTTTTTTTATTATTATTATTTACTCAATAGAGAACATATCCGCTAAAGCAATTTCTTTTTCAAGTATCAATCTGAAAAAGCTTATCTACTGGTTTATAACTGACATATAAGACTTGTTCTGACTTCTCTCCTTTAACTTAGGAGAACTAAAACAGGTAGAAATTCACTCTAATTTAATGTTCCCAAAACAAGTTCTGCAACACAGCATCAATTTCGTTGCATGCACAGACATTATCACCCTTCTGCCTAAAACTCCAGGTGAAAAATGGTGCTAAACTGGCAACACACTTGCATCCTTTGCAGGGAGGAACTGTAATGAACACTCAGCTTTAATGAATATCAGTACAGAGCAGAATTGTCAACATGAAGGATTTTATACTCCTCATGGTCTACTTCAGACTTAAAAATCACTCATCACAAATCAGGATGATGTAATGCAGTTCTGCTAATACACATTACATGAGGAAAATGAGCTTATTTCCATTACTGGCTTGCTGGTCTCCATTTCTGTAGCAGACAAACTAGAGAGGTCTGGGTTTGCTTTAATGCATCTGAATAATTCTAAATTGATTTACAGGGAGGCATAAATGAGTAAATACAATAGCCAGTATTCATTAAAGTTATAGATTTAGAAAGACTAACAAGTCTTATAAATGCATATTCTCTTTCTGAGAGGCACACTCAATCATGAGACAGATCTTACCAAGCACCATAGGTTGACTGTGTTCCATCACACAGCCAATACAATGACACCTGGCATTCCAGACCAAGGGTTCAGACTCATACCCTGCAGTTAAATACCCAATTTGGGCCCCAAATCTGGCACCCTTATAAAGGGAATAACCAGTGCAGTAGCTGCTGACTGAGCTGTGAACAAGCCTCTGACCTGGTCACCCTGCTGTGCTTCCTGCCCACCTCCATGCCTGGAGCCTGCCATTGCCAGCAAGTTCCAAGCAGCTTAGAGATAACCAAAACACAGCTGTAGGAACTATTTAAATGTTTCAAAAACCATAAGAACATAAAATTTAAAGTATCTTGGTTGTCTACCCTCTCTGGCATGGCACCTATGTACAGTACACATAGAAATGCTCCTTTCCAGGGAAATAACACTGTAACACCAGTAACAGTAGCTGACCACAGCAACATTTTTATCTGTTACTTTGTATGAACTTTGGAACTGAGCAAGGACAAAATAAAAACAAAGTTCTCCTTCCAAGCACTTACTTGAAAATGGTGAAGTTGGCACCTACCAGAGAAGTTTTACAGTAATGCTGTGGATTTACTGCTATTACATACACACAAAATCACAACATGAATAAGGCTGTCCTGGGTTGTAGAATAAGATATGCACAAAGTATTCTATCACCATCTTCATCAACTGTTGAAACCAACTGTTGAA